>JAMKCH010002669.1:0-54124 GCA_023653785.1 Ophioderma brevispina | reverse complement strand
GTCTCCGACCTGGGTTTCGACCATTACCTGGTCCTTCCCCGACCGTGAGCTCGACCTGGGACTGTTGGCATAGAATGCCTGTCATCAAGGGAGCTGGTCTAGAAGCGACCTTGGTCCTCGACCATGACCTGGTCCTCTCCGACCGTGAGCTCGACCTTGGACTGGCCCTAGACTGCCTGTCCTAAGGGAGCTGGTCTAGGACGCGACCTTGTCGGGTCCTCCGACCTGGGTGTTTTGCCGACCATGACCTGGTCCTCCCCGCCCGTGAAAGCTCGACCTGGGACTGGCATAGAACGCCTTTCCTCAAGGAGCTGGTCTAGAAGCGACCCTGGGTCTCGACCATGACCTGGTCCTTCCCGACCGTGAGCTCGACCTTGGGCTGGCCAGAAGTGCCTGTCCTCAAGAGCCTGGTCTAGGAAGCGGACCTGTGTCGGGTCTCCGACCGGTCTCGACCATGACCTGTCCTCCCGACCGTATCTCTACCTGTGACTGGCCTAGAAGTCCTGTCCCCCTCAATGGAAGCTTGTCTAGGAAGCGACCCGGTCTGGTCGCCGACCTTGGTCCCGACCACAGACCCTGGGCATCCCGACCGTGGCAGCTCTACCTGGGGCTGTGCTCGGAGTCGCCCGCGTGGGAGCTGGTCCAGAGAATACCCCCGTCGCTCGAGGTCCCGACCTGAGCCCCGGTACCGACCTGGGCGGCTGCCTGGACCGTGAGCTCGCCCTGGGGCTGGCCTTGGGGGGCCGGCCCTCGCGGTAACCTGGTCCAGGGATCAAAAAAAAACCCCTGGTCGGGAGCTCCTCGACCAGCGTCGCCGTCGGGCGCCCTTTTTGGTCGTGCGTCTGGACGGCGCCTGAACGCCCGCGTCAGTGACTGGGATCGCCTTCTTGTCCTTCGACCTGCCCAGCTTAGGCTGTGTGTCGTACCCGGGGGGTCCTTCGTTGAGGACCCGCGCACCCGTGGAGTTCTCTTTAGAGACCTCTCAGGAAAGAAGAGCGGAAGATCAGACATGACTTGTGCGGACGCCTGTGGTCCGAGGGGATCCCTTGGGCCTTTTTTTCCTTTCCTCTGCGCTTCCCCCCATGGGGGTGCGCTGATGGAAAGGCCTCCCTGATACGCCGGGCGGGAGTGCGTCGTCGGAGAGACAACTTGGGTGACTGGGGTGTCCCCTTGTCCTTAGCGACGGCCTCCCTGCCCCAGGTTCTCTCGGACCTTTGTCCTTTTTGGGCCTTGAGGGCTGTTTCTTACGTACCTCAAAGGATTGCCACTGCTCGTCTGTCCACTTTTCATCGCTGGGTGGCAACCATACTTGGTTTGGAGTCCAATATTGGTTTCGCTAGATTGGTCCTATCTGTAGAATAGAATTAAAGAAATTAACAGAATTAGTACCCCGGGAGTATGAGAGCGAGGGGTACCCCCCAAATAACTGGACCAAGACCCGACCCCGAAAGATTCTCTACCCATCGACCAGGATCCCGTGGGACTGCCCTAGAGTTCCCCGACCTATGAAAGGGGGCCCCCCTCCTCCCCTGTAAGCCCCGACCCCCCGGGGGGGGGAAAAAGAAAGAGACCCTCGACCGTTTCCCGACCATCTACCCAATTCGCCGACCTCTTTTGTGAGGAGGGAGGGGGATAGGGCGGACTTCCTATGTAAACTCGATCAGGGGATGGTATGGGGCGGGTAAGCCACCGACCTTCCGCCTCAATTTAAGGCATCCAGCTACCCCTCATTCCCCCCCCCCCCACCCCCGGGACTGGGTATCGACAAGAGAGGGGGGGTCCGTGGTGGGACTTCCTATGTAAATTCGATCATGGGATGGTATTGGGCGGTAAAGCCCCGCCCTTCCGCCTCGAGTTATAGGAATCCATCGACCCTTCGACCCCCCCTCCCCCGCGGGACCCGAGCAATACCAGGGGAGGGGGCGGGATAGAGATGGGAAAAGGTCCCCACCTTCCAGAACTCAAAAGGGAGAACCTGGCCCGCCGGCCCAGAAAAAAACCCAGGGACATAAGAAGACCTTAATTTGCCCACTTCCGGTTTGAGGAGGTGGGTCCAAAACACATTTAGATCCGTCCCCAACCCATCCCTATCGATGGGAGACTCTCGTACAAAATGCCAAGACTAAGTGGCATGTCCATTTTGGGGTGACCCCCACCCCCCCAATCTGACTCAACCTGCCCCAAAAACCCCTCTACGGGCCCCCAGGAACACCCCACAACCCCCTAGGTATGCCCCCTGGGGGGGCGAGTCCCAGGGGGCACAAGGCAAAACACCACAAATGATTTTTGGAACCACAATGCGCACCATACCTGAAGTAAAAACATCGAATATCAGCCTGAAGTGATCCGATCAGGATCTTTTTTTACAATACCTAAACTAAGATCATAATTGTTATTGGACCAAACGGCATATCATAAAAACCGCCGTTTTTTAGCACGACGGCCCTCCATACAAATACTCAAACATGGCGGTAGTTATACGGCTTAGAATTGTTTAAACTTTTCCTGGCCCTAGCCAGATCAATTTAACAGGTGAGAGAAGGCTGTACAAAAATCACCTGTTCTTCAGGAAAAACGTCCTCGTCATAAAGACGGAGGATAGAAGTGGACTTACTAGAGGGGACCGCACAATCTAGGCTAGGATAGGCGGGCTCTTACATGAATACAATCGATATACGGCGAGAGAAAAAATCGAAAATACATCTAACTCGATCCGAAATAACACAAACCCACTCTTAGGCTACGCTTTGGCTAAGGATACTTATGTGCTCGAATTGACGTTTTTTTCTGGTCAGTGCAGATTTGCCGGCAGATGGGAAAGATTTATTCCCGTAGCGTCAGCGATAAGCATGCTCCCATTTGGAGAAGAAACAATTTGATAAGAACGACTCACTGCGCATGGGCGTTGAGTTTCCCGAAAAATAGTGCGCGCTTTCGGCGGACTTAGTTGCGCGGTTAGGAAATTTTAATTGTGGGATAGAGGTTTCTGGTCGGCCAAATGAGCCATTTGTGCAAAAGTAAGCTCGCGGAGGGTAGCTATCGAGAGCGAGTGTATTCTAGGTATGATCTGGATTATTGTTGGGCCAGTGAATTCTAAACAGTATTTTAGTTGAAATATAATATGTTATATCATTTTAAGAAGGTAAAACAATCAAAAACCCAACCCGAAAACCAGTGAATCGCCACTGATGCATTAAAGTGATAGTGGTAAGTCTATGTTATGTATACCACCGTGACGTGATAATGCTGAACATGTGATGCATATGGCAAAGGGTACGTGGCAGGCAAACGGCATATGGGTGGTCCTTCTTTCAAGCCTTGGCCCTTGGTCCCTACAACATTTCACCGCCGTATCGGCTAACACCATGGTATATTACACATCATTGTGGTAGGGACTGTGTGTGCATATACCAAGCTATGCGGCGGTCGCACTTCCCTGATCAGAATGACCCACAGATCGCGTGAGAGAGAATAAAAATGAATTATTTTTACTTTTCATTCACAAAATAGAAATGTGTGAGTGTATCAGGAACTTGCAGAAGCCTAAATATCCAAAAAGTACTCCATACAAAAGATGTAATGCTCATAAACGCCAAGTTTAGGTTAAGTGGTGATTGGTGTTAGTGCAAGTGATTATTTCGCCAAGTTAGAGAAACAGACTTGCCTGATATTCCTTCAATGATCATGTACACATGAAAGTTATTTCCATTATTATAGGGATGTTTTATTTAATGTGCAGGTGATTTGGCCTGACAGCGGGAGAGAGTAGAGTTGGCCCGACTGGATCATCGTACCTACCACCGAAATTCCGTTGTAAAACTAGGTGGTCTCATTGGGGTTGGATGTTGGCCCTTTTCTATTGGGTGGTACGCATACCGGAACTGGAATATTAGCCAGTGGACCCATTAGCTACAACCAAGTGTGCTTTTTATTTGCAAAAAATCAAATTATAATCTTAACTCAAAAGAGAACATTCCTTAAAAGGACAAACGCTCCTTTTAAAATGATTTGTTTTTTTAATACATACTAAGTATTTAGCGTTAATGATCACAACATTCTTTTTTTTCAAGCAAGGTGATACCACCCATAACAATACTGAAACTCTTCCCCATACAGATTGCATCAACCAGATCCATCACTGCAGTAAAGTTATAGCAATACATTAAAACCATGATCAAAAAGGTCAATGCAAGGAAAATTCACAATTATAATTACAAAGGCCAAAATTGCATATGAGCAGATTATAATTTAGCTATTATATTTTGCTGCTGCTGTTTTTCTTTTCTCCATTTTATTTTGGGTCTGACACAAACTATTCATCATTATTCCATGTGTTATCATAAGCGAAATGTTAACTGCTTCAGAAATTTGTCTGATTACTCTTCAAAATGCTTTATTTCTAAACATAAAATGAACATTCAGGTAACAATAAATATGCACAAGAAGATCAAAGTGGGGTATTGGTGGGGTTTAAAGGCACCCTTGGCTTTAAACATACCACCAAATACTAAATGATACACAATTCAATTTTCATTGTTTTATTTTTATAAAGGAAAAAAAAAGAAAATGCCAGAAAATCTCAAGCAACAACCTTCACAATGTCCGTGCCAGGTGTAACGGTCCTGATGCATTAGTCGTCGCACACATATATTTTTTCATGTTCGATAATGAAAAACGTGCAACATGCAGCTGTATTAAGTCAACTTCAGGTGTTACTCAATTTGCATGAATGTAAATGATGGATCTAATCCATTCTTCTTTTCATCCTGTATTTGAACAGTCATCCTACACTTAATATCCTGTGAGTTGCACCTGACCTGATTAGCACACAAGCATGTCCTAATTGCAAACTCCACAGCATCATGTTTAAGTGACCCATATTGGTGCAGCATGAAAAAAAATGCACGGGTGTTGCATAACCAGCAGGGTCCAGGATGGAAGAGCATCCCTTGGGAAAAATATTTTGAAGTAGAGGTGGGCTATAAAGGGTTACATTTATGTCATATTTTTGGATCATTTGAAAAACCATTTAAATTTATGATTTTGTCCATGTTGATCCTCATTTTCAAAATGACAAAAATTTGTGAAAAACTGGGTGCCCAATGAAAAATCCAAGATCATCAATATGGCTGCCATATTGTGGAAAACAACATTGTGACCATAACTTGGTTGAATCAGGAAGAGAAATGTGGACATTAATGCTAAACCAGCATTTTTTGCACCCTTTTCACCTGTGATTGGGATGCATTTGCCCAACTGGGAAATTGCACCGTCAAACAACCGCACTGGCTACACCCTTAAAAGTACTTTTAAACCATAATTCATCTGCTATTGAACATTATTATCTTACAAAATGCAAAAAGCTGTTGAGTACTATTTTAAAATTAAGTATTAGATATACGTGATTACCTATAAATTTCTTTAAAATTATAATATTTAGGGTTTCTATAATTTCTATATATAATAAAGTCCTAATCTATAAGGGCCTCGCTAAATGCCCAAGTATATCCAGAAAAATCTAATAACCCCAAAACCTAAGCTTTTCTACATATTTTTCTATGCAATAGTGAGCAATCCCTAACTATCCAAACTTCATTCAAGACTTTCTGAGAAAAGCAAGATATTTAAGCTTTATGCAAGCTCTCCAAGATTTGTACCACCTCTTCCAAGCTTTATTCCCAGCTTATCCAAGCTTTATCCAAGCATTTCTGTGCATTTAGGGAATCTGGTCTTCTGAGCTTTTTTCTGAGCTTAAAGGAATCCAGCCTTTTCCAGTCTTATCTGAGCTTCTACAAGTGTTTTCAAGAGAGACTGAATTCAGGCAAGCTTTTCCTGTTATAGTTTTACCATATAGGCCTATTCTTAAATCTGTTTTTCCAAGGAAATTCCAGTGATATTCCTGTAACACTATCACCTACTTATGTTTCCAAATGGCTAAAGTGAATGGGTGGGTGCATTGGCAGGTTGGTATTTTTTAGTGGGTTTGGTTGGCAAAACCCCTAACAAGGCTCTAGACCACAAAATACCACACAATGTAATATTGTGGTATATTGTGGTATATGATAGTTACCATGGTCACAGAATCTGCCGCATTTTGTGGTAGTTTGTGGTATGTGATCTTATCATTGACATATAAAGTGTGGTACATCCATGTACATCCCACACCCACCACATGCCATGTAAGCCTATAACTCCAAGGTTCCCCTGGGCCCGCAATTTCTCTCGGCAGCCCTGTACATTGTGGCCTATGGTGCAGTTTGTTGTTGTTTATTACTGTGGTATTTTGTGGTATATGATGAGTTACTCTAATTTGGTATAGTTAAGCATATACCACAATATACCACAATCAAATTTTGTGGTAGTTTGTGGTCTATGGAAGTGCAAGTACGATGAAAGTTGTGGTATATTGTGATCTGTGGTAAGTCCTCACAATATACAGCCTGCATTGTATATTGGTCTTCCCCAGGCGAAATGTCAACCACGCTAGCATGGTTCACAATGGTCAACCATGGTAGAACTGTGCTTGACCATGGCCAACTGTGCTTGACCATGGTCAACCATAGGTTTGAGAAATGGCACCACAGTTGAGCCTATTATTGACGCATGGTTGACCATTGGGTTGACCATGGTTGAACCTTTGGTTGACCATGGTCATTGAACATGCTTTGACCATGATCAACCATAGGTTGGACTGTGGTGCCATTTCTCAAACCTATGGTTGACAATGGTCAAAGCATGGCCAAGCACAGTGGGCCGTGGTCAACACAGTTCTACATGGTTAACCATGCTACCACTTCTATCAAGACACATGTTGGGTGCCTACTGAAAATGTAGTTGCATTGATGAAAACACACAATCACAATCTGCTTGAAGGATGCTGTAACATAATCATAACAATATGTTTTAAGGATTTGTGAGATCGTGACAAAAGCACTTACCAACGTACGGTAACGAATGTATATAATCACAAACCATCAACAAAACATGCAAACAGTAAGTTGAATTCCAGGTCTTGGCACAACAGCTCTATTGCTGTAACACTCTACCACAACAATACCCTATCACCCACAGCCTCAGGGTCCCACAGACCAATGGAACAATAGCGATAATGGCAAATGGAGGAAGAACAGTAGCCTAATCACATGTAGTGTTTACTAGGTCACTAGGTCCAATTTTGAAAATCTTGCTTAACACAGCTCAACACGTTCATTGAATACATACATCTTTTTCCATTTAGGTATATCTGCCTCTCACCAAATCGTAGCTGCTACATAACAATATAGACGACCACACAACCAGCGGTAGTACATTGATACTGTCATAATCCATAATAAAATTCATATAAACCTACCTTACATTACACAGCATAATAGCTGACCTAGGATGCTAGCTGGTTGAGCACACTCACTGTCTACACGTACTGTGTGCATGCTCGCTTTAGTTTGATGTTTTGGCACTATCATATTTTGCTAGTTTGCTTTATGTGAAGGGGCAAAGTCTACTGAACTTGATATGTTTGTATTTCTCTGGCATAAGCATGATATAATAGGATTTGACTGGGCCAAGTTAAATAGAGAATGCAGTAACTGCAGGCCAATGATCAGCTTGTTTTGTGTTAATAATAATAACAATATTTATTCACTAGACCGTCATCTTTGCATTCATAGTCTTTGTCAGGGATGCCTCAAATTTTGTCCATCAACCATGACAGGATCAGTGGAGGCATGTAGGCGAAGACATAGGATGAGCGGAGCAAGGTGTCTTTGCGCAAAAAAATCCCACCTTCTGTGCAAGCATTAATGTGTCAAGTGTGTAAGTGTTAGCAGTTCATGAAGGGGGGGGTTATCCACCGGCTATATTACAACTAGAGTGGAGACTAGCCCGATTCGAATGAATGAAAGCCGTGCGAGTGTGTACGCACATACGCCGAGCAGGATATTTCCCGGCATCCCCGAGCGATTTGGGTAGGTTTGGGGGTATAGCGTGACAGCGGGGCGATTTCGACGATATTCCAAATAGCGTGTAAGAGTACGCGGACGTTATCGGTGCGGTGGATTCGAATCTCACATTGTTGTTCTTATTTTATGCAACAGTTTGATTGTTTCGCTTGACCTAGAAAATTCGGGAACAATAATAAACAGAAAAATAAAAACTGAGAAAATTGCAATTTAATTCTTTTTCCCTTCATTTCTTTCAGCTTTATATCATGCATTCGTTTCGTTCTGTCTTTCTTTCTTTAGTTTTCTTTTCTTTTTATTTTTTCTTTCTATTTTTTTCTTTTAGTGGTCTGTCCTCTTTTAGTTTTCTGTCTTTCTTTTTAGTTTCTTTCTATTTAGTTTCTTTCTTTTATATTCTTAGTTTTTTTCTAATTTTCTTTCTTTTAGTTTTCTTCTTTCTTTTTAGTTTCTTTCTTTCTTATTTTAGTTTCTTTCTTCTTTTAGTTTTTCTTCTTTCTTTTTAGTTTTATTTATTTCTTTTTAGTTTTCTTTATTTCTTTTTAGTTTTTATTCTTATTTAGTTTTATTTCTTTCTTCTTTTAGTTTTTCTTTTCTTTATTTGCTTCTAGTTTTTATTTATTTATTTTATTTTTGTTTTTCTTTCTTGCGTTTTTTTAGTTTGTCTTCTTTCTTTCTTTAGTTCTTCTTTTCGTTCTTTCAATTCTTGTTTTCTTCTTTTTTCGTCGTAGTTATGTGTTGTATCAACAAGTCAAACTATCAAATGTACAAACAACGGAAAAAACTTGCAGACCCACTGATAGGGACAAGCAGACCAAATAACAAAGACACGACAGCCCTAAAATAAAATAAACAAATAAAAACCCACACATAAACAAAACAACAAAATAATAAGAATATTAAATATATTTATTATTATAATTATAGCTTTGGAAAGGCCCAAGCGAGCCCAGATATGGGGTTTGTTCCTGAAATTAATCGCCACAAATACAATTTTTAGAAAATTGTTAAAAAAAAAAAATGATAAGATGAGACCCATCGTTTGTATATAAATAGGACATTCACGAAAAAATTTGAACACATGACACCTATATTGATTTCAGGTCTAGGATTTGTTCAGCTTTCAATGATTTTTTCCATTTCTTTAAAAAAAACTTGTTGCGTTTTCTTTTCTCGTTTTTGTTCTGATTTTATTTTACTCTTTTTTCTTTATTTGCTTCTTTTTTACCCATTGTTTTATTCCTCTTATTCTTCTCTCTCCCTCTATCTTTTTTTTCGTTTATTAAATAATTATAAGGTGGGCAAAAAAATAAGAAAAGAAAAGAGAAGAATACGTTTTTTTAAGTTCTCTGTTCTCTGTTCAGTAGGGGGGCAAACGGAAAATATTTAAATCTTTTTTTCTTTCCACTTAATTTTGTATTATTGCTTTTTTGGTTTCACATTGTTTATTGATTTTCAAGATAAGTATTTTCACAAGTTTGATTTTCATTTTCACTCGGACTTTGATTTAAAAAGGACTCATTGTTAGTTGTATGTCATGTGAGCTTATCTTAGTTTGAACAGGGCCTACTTTTGAAGTGCAGATTATTTTTGAAAGAAAGTGTAAATCCTCAAGAAGCAGTAACCAAAAATAAGAGGGAAAGAAAACTTCCTCAAGACGCAGAACCCCCCAAATTAACGGGGAGGAGAAAGAAAAAGGCGGAGAAAAGAATTACCTTCAACTTGTTGTTTGGTACCAAAAATGAAAATACCCAAAGACAAACCATCAAGAAACAAAAGACAATGTATGAAAAATGAATAGAAATTCTATGGAAAAATGTGTATTTGCTCAAGGACGCAGCGATTACAATTTGCGGAGCGCCGTACGTTTTTTAGGGCGCATGAAAATACGCACGCTGTCAGCCATTTTTGTTTTTTCAACTGGGCTTCAAAAACATTCCACATGCGCGGGGACTACCGGCCCCTGGGGTTATCCACTAATTAAAGGTGCTTGTTCTGATTTATGCCTATTGTGTTCTTTACTTGATATGAGAGCCTGGCACTTGCACATATGCCTCATCAAATACCGTGGGAAGCAAAATTGTGGTTTTGATGGCTGAAGCAATAATGCATATTGCAAAGCCCTATTCAATACTGTGCTAATATTGATGGTTAACCATTAAAACTGTGTTTTTTGTTTGTTTATATCTTGGGAATGAAATGGATTTCAGGACGACAATGAGAAAAATACGGCCTTTCAGCTGATATCAAAATCAATACTACTTTTGGGTAAATCAGGGGGTCCCAAAGACGATCGGAACATGCACCTTTAATTGCTTGTGCCAACATTATTTGTCAACCAAACCCTTTCTTTAACCACAATACGAATGACTGACAGTAACATAAAACATAAAAATGCCGCACCGCATTCATTGGACAGCACGGTCGGCACCCTTACTATGTATTTCAGGCAGACTTCCCATGAAAGTTACATAATAAGAATTATCATGGAAAACAAAGAAAAACAAAACATGCAAATGCGGAAAGGCAAAGCGCAGGAGATGCCGATTAGAGGGCGCTATACCACATCGTATAGATTGTAGCATATAAAAATAAAACACAAAACCTTGATGAAAGGCTAGTATATTCAGTTCCAGGGACCTCATATTTCTACTCCGAAGGCTAAAACATTTGCTTCTAACAAGAAAAAAAAAATCATTTCTGAAGATCCAATATCTTGATCCCCAAATTAGCCCCTTGTTAAAAAAATCTTTGCAGCACTACCAAAATATATGAGTGCATCCCCCGGACCTACTAGCAGAGCTTCAATACAGCATGCATATAGCATAAAAACATTGTTTGACAAGTAATATGAACTCAGGGACGTGTGTGCACTGTCATCAACTCTTCAGTTATTTGCAGGCATGTCAAAGTAAACGTGCATGTGCATGTGTGTGGCAAATTTTAACCAAGTTCACAAAAAAAACTTTTAGATTTCCCTGAAAATGGCATACTGAGTCACTTTTCAGCACCCTCAACAAACCAAAGTCAAGTCTTCCAGATCATAGGTAAATTTCAAACACTGTAAATTTAATTTTCACAAGCAAAATTAGTTTCATTAATTGAGACTGCTATCAGTGAAATTGATTACCGAAATAACTATCCACAGCTGTTTGAAAGTCTTTTTTATTATGACAAAACCAGAATTACAAAAATATATGACACAGTTCGTGGGTTATTATTGCACAAACTTACTTCCATTGTAAATTTTACAAAACACGAAAAATTAGCTTCCCCGGTACAAGTACACAAATGACTGTTCTGCGGTTAGGATTTCTAAGCCAAGTTGACAGGCAGACAACCAGATAACACAAATACATAATGCATTGATCTGGCAAACAATCGGTCTGGGAGTCACCACTCACGGAGTTGAAGGCCGAGTTAGAAGTCATGTTTACTACACATACTACACGTTCGAAACGTCCCGTACTGTGCGCTGTTCAGGTTTCAAACTACTAAATAAATTGCCATTTGTTTGTGCATGAAATAGACTTTAAAAATGAAATTGTCATATTTCTATTAATGAAAGGCATCTTATTTTTGTCAGAAAAAAAATCCACAAAATACCACTTTTTAAGGAACTGGAGCCGGGGGGGGGGGGGGGAGGGGGGGTTTTTTTTTTTTTTTTTTTTTGCATGTGTGTGGCAAATTTTAACCAAGTTCACAAAAAAAACTTTTAGATTTCCCTGAAAATGGCATACTGAGTCACTTTTCAGCACCCTCAACAAACCAAAGTCAAGTCTTCCAGATCATAGGTAAATTTCAAACACTGTAAATTTAATTTTCACAAGCAAAATTAGTTTCATTAATTGAGACTGCTATCAGTGAAATTGATTACCGAAATAACTATCCACAGCTGTTTGAAAGTCTTTTTTATTATGACAAAACCAGAATTACAAAAATATATGACACAGTTCGTGGGTTATTATTGCACAAACTTACTTCCAAGTTGCCAGGCAGACAACCAGATAACACAAATACATAATGCATTGATCTGGCAAACAATTGGTCTGGGAGTCACCACTCACGGAGTTGAAGGCCGAGTTAGGAGTCATGTTTACTACACATACTACACGTTCGAAACGTCCCGTACTGTGCGCTGTTCAGGTTTCAAACTACTAAATAAATTGCCATTTGTTTGTGCATGAAATAGACTTTAAAAATGAAATTGTCATATTTCTATTAATGAAAGGCATCTTATTTTTGTCAGAAAAAAAATCCACAAAATACCACTTTTTAAGGAACTGGAGCCGGGGGGGGGGGGGGGGGGGGGGGGGGGGGGGGGGGGGGGCACCGCTGTCACCCAAAGACCCCATATATTTTGAAAATGTCACCCAAAGACTTTTACCAAACTGTCACCCAAAGCCATCTTTATTTGAAAATTTTTCAAAATTCGCACTCAAAGACCCCTATTTTGGGTGAAATTTTTCCAAAACTTTCTAAAAAGACCCCATTTGGGGGAAAATTTTACAATTTTGTCACCCAAAAAAACACTTATTTTGGGGCATTTTGGCCGTCTCTCACCCAAAGACCCCTATTCTTTTTTAGTCCTCTGTCACCGAATGCCCCTGGGTTTCGAAGCGCCAGCCTTACACCCATATCCCTTTCATATGTGATTTCTTATCTGACTCGGTAACAGTCCCACAGGCTTAGTAGCTTGTTGGATCGCATTTTAAAATAATATCCAGCACAAAAATGGGCTCCGTAAGTTCCAATTTTCATTTTTAAACGAACACTTGTTTAACACTTTTCAGTAGTGCGCACAAATTGGGCTAATGCCCTCATCAGCAAAAGTGTACAAGAGGGAGGTTTTCCCCTCCCGTGATAACAAAAGTCAATGTGCATTTGTAATGTTTATATATTGTTTTTTTTTTATCTATGCCAATATAACTGAAGTCCCTGCTTTCAGCACAATTTGATCTTTCAAACACATTTTAATTGTTCCTCCACCTGACTTTGTTCTCATAAAGCAAGTAACCCTTGTCCTCAAATTAAAAAGAAAATCAAGAAAGCCTGTATTTGATATGATTGCAGAACTGTTTGCTTGGAGATGAGGCTAGACTTCAGTCTGTTCAATACCAGAGAGTATTTTAAATCATTCCCATAATGCATTGCCTACATTGTACTGTACTACACACGTTAATACTTTATAGGGATTACAAGTGTTCAACAAGTTTGAAGGTCCATGGTCCGATTGCTAAGAGCCTCATCCCCAGGGACCCCAGATTTTACCGGAAGTGGTCAAAATTTGGGTATCAGAAGAAAGCTACATTTTTCTCATTTACTCTGTGAAATATTAGGGCTAAAGGATGTTTGGTTTGGATGTTATGAGTGAAAATATGCCCCATTTTGGTCGACCAATACGCAGTACTCAATGGGGATTAAAAAATGATGTTTTTAGCTCTCACTTAAAAACTGGTTGAAATATTGGAGCGAAACTTTACAGATGGGGTTTGAAGGTCGTTCTATCAAGGTGAAAAAATTATAGACTTTAATCGGGCCATCCTCCTTTAAGAATCATAAGACACTTCATGATCGTGCTAAAAATTCCCTGTACTAGCATTCTGTGGACTAAAATGAGTGTAAAAACCAGGATTTTTGTGTTAAGAGTAGGATTTTTGTGGGATCACATGACCATATTGAGGTGAAATTTCCCAAAACTGGTGCATTGTGGGATTGACTCAAAACACCCTCTAGTTCAATACCAAATAAGCAGCAGCAACAGCAGCAGTAGTCAAAGACCAAATTAAGGGGGCCACATTTCACATACCTTTGTTTTTGTTTGTGTGTTTGTTTGCACATCACAGAGTGGGTTGGCTAGTGTAACTTGGGTGGAATATGTTTACATTACTCTTACAGTTTAAATTCTGCACAAAATAAATTCTGTTAAGACCGTGACACAATTCATTGAAATAATAGTTTTTCTTAAAATCCAACAACATTGTATTACTTTTGCAATCGACCGCTCTGTGGTGTTAACAATGGACTGGTCTACGTGCTAATGTTGTACAGCCAGGAAGTCAACATGATCTGTCATATTACATGTTGCAAACACAGCACGCTTGTAAGTTCACTGTCCCCATACAATTGTGTTTTATGAATTGACCCAATTTTGTTGTTGGAACGATTTATTTTCCTTGTTGGCTGCGTACCCTGGATGCTCACAGAATGAATCAAATAAACCATAAGATTTGGGTTAAGGTTACTTTGGTAATAAACATTGGCACCAGGACTTGATAAGAGACTAGCTTTAGTTAATAGGTTGGCAATGAGTATTATCTTGAGTTAACACATTCAGATCAGGATAGAATAAGGTGGAAAATTGGTGTAGGGACTTACTTCTGCAGTGCAGTGAAATATGATGAAGACAATGATGACGACAGAAAATTGTTGGTTAATGTTGGATAGACTTTAGGGCATCAAGTGGTCCATTTAAAATGTTTTTAAGTGTGGAATAAAACTGGACATTACCACAGTTTGAAGAAATTTAATGGAAACATTCAGTGGCATAACTTGAGTGAGGGCAGGGGGTGAGCGCCACTGCAAAGAACCCTTGCTCCTCCCGCCAGCCCCCAAATAAACTGACCATTTGTACCATGTCTATGGAGGACCCAAATTCGCCCCTCAGAAAATGCCTCGGCACCCCTTCTACTCCCCCCCCCCATTTGCAAAGGTCTGGTTATGCCACTGGAACCACTGGCGAATCCATTTTAGGGGAAAGGAGGGCAGCAGGAATTCTCAGACTAATTTTCCCCACTTCAATTGCATGTGACTTCTAAATTACATATTAAATGGACATTTTGTGATCCATTTAGCTTCATCACCCCAATTTAACCACAAAAAATTAGAGTTTACTTTTATATCATTTAAACCATCTCATTTGAACTAATTATGTGAGCTTAATCTTACATGTAGATTTGAGCTCCTCTAAAAGAAATTCATAATTTTGTAATTTAAATTAAAACAGTGGCCTTTGAGACACTGTGATACAAAAATTTGTTCACAACATCACATATCATCACTATCAACTGATTTTAGAAATAATTTTATTTTGAGGATACAAAAGTGAAGGTGTTACAATCACAAAATGTACACCTTTATTTTTTTTTTCTTTTTTGAAATTATATAACATAAAAATATATCACATATTGACAGAGAATCCCAACGTTATTATTGCTACTGCATCAACCAATGTCAACTATTATTATTGTTATTATTTATTTCTCTAATATACACATTTCCTGGCCTTGGGTTTTTCTAATTTAAAATGTATTACACCAACATAGAAGAATTCAATAACCTGCCAGTTATTATTACCGCGTTGATTCTGTTTATAATGAATTATTGACGAAGAAACCCCTGCAATTAGTGGATCCAAACTCCAAGGTTACTATCAATAATGGTGTCGGAAAATCTTTGCGTTGTCGGTATTGCCACGGGGGCTGTTATGTTGACTTCTCACATTTGAAGTGTCTCTTACAAGATCTTGACGGACTTGTGTGTCACTATTCCAGACATGAGATATCATCAATTGATGTTTAGACAGATAGTGATGGTGTGTTTGCATGACAGCAGCGTTTACAGGTGTTTGTGTGGGTGTGTTTGTTTGTGCACGTGCATGGTGTTTGTACTTAAAGACACTATCAGTGATTCACCTGAAAAGAGTCAAAATATTTGAAATTTGCAGTAATAGCTTAAAATCGAAGGTTAAGTCTGTATAATTCTCATAAGTTATTTTTTCCAACTGAAGAATTGCCAGAAAAGGAAGAAAACGGCAGTCTTCATTTTTTTTTTTTTTTTTTTTTCGCCCGAAGAACCCCACTAGAACCGGTTAATAGGTGCACACATAAACCAATAGCATTCAGTAAGAAAGACGACAAGCATGGCATCAGATGATGTCCAAAACTTGACAAAAAGATACAAAAGTCACGCAAACTGCCTCCCGTCACTAAAATTCCAAAAAATAAAACCTACGGCGAAACGCCCACTACCTCCAGAACAATTTGCCGAATTTTGGGGGAAAACGGACATAAAACGGCCGACTAGTTTCGCAAATAAGACCCGACATATTAAAACACGCCGCTCTCGATGACAATAATCCATCAATTCAATGAATTGATGGATTAATGATTTTTTTCTTTTTTGCAATTTTGGAATGCTTTAATGTATTAGATCACACTTGAAACAAATCAGCCAAATATGCTGTCATTATGTGATAAGATCATTAAGATTTTGATTTAGAATTTTCTGTCATGGGGACGATTGTGATAGCAGGCAAGTTCAAAACTTGTTTGTCCAGTAAACCTTTGTAACATTTTCGGTAGGTGTTCTACAAGCGATCAAGTTGGATGAATTCAGTATTCTGCCACCACATCCTTCAACATGCAGTGTATTCCTTTGAGGCTGCTCAATTCATAGGTGGTGGCACAATACAAAATTCTTTCCAATCTCCTCCTGTCCCTTTAATGGGAAATTAGCAAGAGTAAGATTACGACTGAGATCCAGCGCTACAAATTCAATCAAAATCATAGGTTGCTACAGTCAAATTTGATAGTAGTACAAGCTCATGTTCAACTGGTCAAGTTTGGGAAATTAGGATGATGATGCCCTTGCAATAAATAGCCAAATGACATCAGATGCTCTGTGTTGGCCCCATGCCATATGGCAGCTTTGCACGATCTACATGCACTATGAGTTCATGAAATCTCATTCTCATGGCGCAGTTCAATAGCTTTCATTCACCAGCAAGTACACCCCCCCTGTATTTTAGTATGATCAAGCAAAATGAGGATTGATTTTGAGATATAGCCAAACAAAGGAGATGTCTTTTGTTTCCTATTGTTTTGTCCACCCTTCAACTGATTATATCTTGGAATTAATTGGTCAATTTCAATGGGGGATTCAGCAAAATGTAGGTTTTTATATGGTGCATACAGTTACATGAAAAAGTAAAAAACAAATCTGACCGACTTCAGACTCCTTTTGCTTGATCGCATCACATTTTATGATACACAGAACATACATGGTCAGCTGCTGTTAACATGTGCCAATCCAGGGCTACTGAACTGAGCCCTTGGTTGGTAGATTAGCATTCCTTACCTCATAGTGATGTTTTGCATGAAATAGCTTATTCAGGGTTGCCAAAAATAATTTGCCCAAATCATGGTAAATTGGTCAGAAAGTGGCCCAAATCACCAAAAAGTCATGGGCAACACCGGAAGTCCCATATAAATCAAGAAACTGCCGTAAAAATTGTGGGCATCGCGGTAAGCCTTCCCAAATCACCCATTTGGGCTACCAAATCATGGGTTTGGCAACACTGGGCTTGTTTGAAACACTTTGATCATCAGGACACCACCCCATACATTATGGGGTGTACTATCAGGGCTGGGGAGACAAAAGGGTGCAGTGATGCATGTCTAAACACAGGTGTACTGATGATCCCATTGCAAATATCCACTCCATGAGCTATTATTTTAGTGAATTCTGTCAATCAACATGGAGGCCATCAAGCAAAATGAGCCTGAAGTCGCTAGATACATGTTTTTGAGATATGGTCCAAAATAGGTGCAAAAGGTAAAACTATGGAAATTGATTTTTTCCAGAAAATGTTAGACAAGTCTTTTGTCTATCAACCTGATTTTTTTAAAAAAATTCATATGATGAGCGAGTCAAAATTATGATTTTCAAAGTAAATGACTCAATATAGTACAATCGTTAAACCTTATTTTCTCAGGTTGTTGTCAAATTTCACAAAAATTATCTGCCATCAGTAAAATATTTAATAAAGCTATAAATTCCAGTACTGCTGCTTTTTAAATAATTGACTTTTCAAGAAACATGGAAATCTTGTGTTTGTTGAGTTCTTGTACACCTCTGGTGGTGCTGCAATACAGAAGAGGGATCTAGAAAAAATTATAAAATATGATGGCACCCTTAGCATGCATCGTGTCCCTGGGCATTTGGGCTACAAAACTGCTTTCACAATCTAGATTAAAAACATTAAGGAATGTAATTTAAATTTTTAAAACCAGAAAATATCATGACTGAATACAAGGCCTGAAAATTGATTACAAACGATTTATGGTTCAAAAATTGCATTTTTACAGAGGCGCAAAATTGGGCAGCGGTCTTTCAATGTCATCAACGTGTACACGGATACATGCACAATTTTTACTTTTTTTTTAAATTTTAAATTCTCTTCTTTAGCGGGGATCTTGGAACAATGCATTCAGGGTACTACGCATTGTACACAAGGTTCATAGCGTGATACCGTTAGGCTTAAACAAATGACTTTCTCCATTAAAGGTGCTTGTTCCAATTTTTGTCTATCGTGTTTTCTACTTGATATGAGAACCTGACACCTGTACACAATGACCATCAAGTACCGTGGGAAACAAACTTGCAGTTTTGATGCTAGACATGATAATGCATTGTACATACAGTGCCCTATTCACTACTCTGCTAATATTAATGGTTAACCATTAAAATGGTAGTTTTTATCTGTATCTTGAGAAAGAAATGGATTTGAATGCTGAAATTTCAGTATGACAATGAGAAAAATATGGCCTTTCATCTGATATCAAAATTGCTACTACTTCTGGTTAAATCAGGGGGTACCAAATGCGATCGGAACAAGCACCTTTAACTTCAATAATTAACTCATGGATGCAAGAGAAAATACTTTCAAGAGTGAAACAAAAAATGCTCTTACTCATTGAAATCCAGCCAAACTCCCAATATTGCAATATCACAGTTATGAAGAATTCAACAACGGAGAAAGTCACTCCATATTGCATTGGTTGTTCATCTCCATCTCCTTCCGAAACATCCATCTCTGATACCATTCACACCTCCTTGTGAAGTTCTTCTTGATCTGAAGTTCTTCTAAGTTCTAACTTTCAGTGAGGAATTTATATCTTCTTCCACGCTTTCTTCATTCTCTTTCAAAAAACAGCCAACGTCCAGGTCAGTATCTCTCATTCACTTTGCATGCTACTTACTACTACTTCTTGTTGATTGTGTTGTCATTTGGGTCTTTACTGCTCATCAAGCATTCCCAACTAGATATGGATATCACATATTCCAAATTAAGCTTCAGAGTTACATTGTCTTGCAAGGAACAACGTACATCAATGCAGTTGTCTCTCTGACTCAATTTTAATGAATCAACTTCACACAGACATTTCAAACTGTGCAACTTCTGTATTTACATTCCTCTTCAGATTGAAAGAATGTCACATTTTTTCCAAAGTTGGATCAGGCTCTACATGTTTTGCAAAATCGTGTGTCGTCTCTCTCATTCAACTTGGAACAAATGTCCTCCTGATGTTCGAGCCCGGATACCACACGTACTGCATGCAATACACCATAGACACTATTTCAAATGTCACGTATCCATGTGCACAAAAGAAACGCTTGTGGTCCGCACGTGTTGGGAATTGCTGGTAGTAAACATGATAAAAATAGGTTTGAAGATATGGCAGACCTTATCTCTTTGGGTTCTACAGGGTAACTACAGTCACCCAAATACCCCTAAAAAATATGCATTTCATGACCATTCCAGCGCAAAAAGACATTCAACTTGTGTAGTCTTAGTTTAGTGGTGTTGAGATGGCTTCCCAAATGACTGCAGAACACTTGGGAAACCATCTCAAAAGCTACTGACTTGTGTTATATTTATAACAGAATCTCCTAGATTTTAAAGGGTTAGTTACTGGTGCATCAGTTTACATAGCGGTTATTTATCTCAGGCTATATCTAACACTAGATTAGTCTCATATTCAGTCTCCATGTAAACTCCATGAGCCGTAATGTATAGATTTGGTGTTAGAAAAAACATTCTTATTCAGTGGGCAGGGTTTAATAAGCAAACACGCAATATCATTGGTTGTTGCCTATCTTATATAAGACGATATTAGATAGTGCGTCGTCGCGCAAGTGTTTACGCGCGCGTGTATAAGGTTACGCAGTGCACGCAGCTAGTACGGGTTGGTTCATTTTTGACAGCGGGGGAATATTTTTGCCCTTTTAACTAATATTATTGAAATGAAAATATTTTCGATGATTTTAAAACAACCAAAACTAAATAAGAATGAGAATAAAAGATAGGATTTGTTGTTTTGCCTATCTAATATCGTGTCATATTGGACGGGCAGTCCAATATTTTTATCGTAGTGGATACCGGCTGCGCCGGCATCCACTACTCAAAATATTGGACTGCCCATCCAATATGACACGATATTAGATAGGCAAAACAACAAATCCTATCTTTTATTCTCTAAATATAATGCACATGTATTTTATCCAATCATTTTCTAAAATGCGAAGTAATTTTGACATGTTGGTTTTGTGTAATTTCTAGAGAAAATGGTAAAAAAATCTACTAGAATATGGTAATTTTTTTGTACTGGATTTCTTTAAATGCTTTTAGCACTCCAATCTGAGCTGGGGCAAAAATAAAAATGATAATTTAAAGGGGGATGGCTTAATTTAAGTGTATAAAACTTTATCTTGATAGAAGGCCTCACCCCCCAAAAAAAACCCACCCCCCCCCTTCTGTAAATTTTTGCACCGATATTTCAATCCGTTTTGATGTGAGGGCTAAAAACACAATTATTTTGTAAAATCAATATTGGTCAACCAAAATGAGGCACATTTTCACTCATAACTTCCAAACCAAACATCCTTTAGCCCTATGGTTTCTCAGGGTAAATGAGAAAATAGCAGTTTTTTTCTGATACCAAAATTTTGACCACTTCTGGTAAAATCTGGAGTTCTGGGCTGAGGCTATTAGCAATCGGACCAGGGCCCTTTTAAACCCATGTGGAATAGTTCAAAATTGACAAAAGCGTGAAATATTAAGCACATGAAAATTTCTCTTTTACAGTTCTGTAGTAGCCTTCTAAAATTTTCAAATTGATACTTTTGCATGGTTATAAAGCTTTATATACATTAGCCCCCACCTAAAATTATTGAGTCCAAATCAGCGCGCTTATGGGTGAACAGAATGATTTTATAATTAATGTCGCCGGCGACATAAATTCAGCAGACGACGCAAAAATGGCGTATAACACACCTCCAGAAGATTCTCACAGCATGCACCTTGTTTGACCTGTCTGTAACCTTTGTAGTTTTAAAATCAACGAGTATGAGTCTATGATATTCATGTAATAGACACATTTGTTGATTTTTAAAGTTATGGCAAACTTAAAAGTTAGCCTACAAATTACCTGGATGTCTTTAATCTCTTATGAATGTCCCTATCTGCTTTCGGTTATGTTGTTTTTATGTGTAAAATACCTCTATTCTTCCAATGGCCTAGCCTATCATTTGCGAGCAATTGAAATTTAATATTTTCTGAAATGTGCCAGTGCCACTTTAAATAATGAAAAGGACAATTTATTTTATGCAGACAGCTGAAAGACAGTTGTTCTCCATGCCACCCTCCTCCCCAAACACATACATTACATACATTAATTTTGTATTTCAGCTGAAAAATAGAAAAAAGAAATGCACTCGTACTAAGAGAGTGGCTCTGAACTATCCCTCCCAACAAATTCTAAATGATCTCTCCTGGCTGGGATGCCCGGAGCTCCTGGACTGCCTGCCTCTGGAGCCGCCTCCTGAAACCCTTGTTTTTGCGAATCTTGTCTTAAGGCTCCCTACACACCTAGCACTGCAGACTAGTAGTAGACAAGAACAGACTAGTTCTCAAGAAGACTAGAGGTCCACAATAAGGTATACAGGCTAAAGGTCATCGATCAGGGCATCTTTCGATCAATTCAGGACTTGCAAGGCATTCTAGATATTCTATTATTAGTTTTGATTAAATCCTTTTTAAATGAGAGAAATAAAGTACTGTATTGTGACATGGTTCAGGTAAACCTGTCGGATGTGGCACTGTAGCAGTTTCAAGACAATCTGCCTGTCAGTTATGAGTTCTTTATTTTAATCTCTTTGGGCAGCCAATGAGCAGCAATGAAACATACACATTACAGCGATCCTGTCTTATGGCGTCAATGCCGATTTTTGTTGAAAGTGGACCATAAAGCAGGTAAAAATCCTCTTTTTAACAAATTAAGCTTCGTCGATAGATGATTTAGATCCAAAATACATTTAGGGGAGCTATTGTAAGAGCACGTGTGGCGCAGCGGATAAGCGCAGGACTCATGATCATAAAAACCATTGTAAATCGTGAGTTCGAGCCCCGCTGTAGTCAACGTGTTTGTGTCCCTGGGCAAGATACTTAATCTCAATTGCCTCGTTTACCCAAGCGAAATCTGGGGAGCTGTTATGGGGAATATTACAATCTAAGTGCTGATAGGGATGTGCGCTTGGCCAGCTGCCGGCCTAGATGAAGCAAAATGATTGTGACGATTTCCTGATGGCAGCGTAATAATAATAGGCAACAGCACTTTGAATCCTTGGGAAAAGGCGCTTTACAAATGTCAGGTATTATTGTTATTATTATCTAACTTTGATGCCAAAGATTTAACTTGATGCTCAAGTATTTAACCATATATTTGTATTTGTCGAGGGACCCATAAGACAGGATCACCCACATTACAATGGTAAATTGATTCCTATGGATTGTCATATGTGCATTCAGTACAGGTAGCCATCTCTGTTGTTCTGAGGGGACAAGTTCCCGGTCAATGCAGAAAAATCCCCGATCACAGGCAAAAATGTCCCACTCGCAGAGGTAATGGGTGACAAAAAGGGACAATTTAGCATGAATATCTAGCAGTCTTTTCCTTCCTGATTTTTCCCCTTTTAATTTTCTTAACTCCCAATATTTCACTGTAAACTGAAAATGTCTTGAATTGGAAAAATCATCTAAATTTTAAGTCCTCACTGTGAATAGGGAAATTTAGGGGGGCATTTGTAACACCAGGAAATCATTTTTAAATCAAGATCCAATCCAAGATCCAAAACCAATTCAATAATATTACATAGGATTTCTTATAAGCTGCATACAATAATGCCTATTATATGAGTGCACCCGGGCAAAGTTATCTCTTTGACAATCTTAAGCCCTCACCCAAGATAAACAGTTGGTGGAATCATCTTGAAATTCAATCTGGATTGACTTCTTTTGTATCTCGATTTGGGTCTTGAATTCATTGTAGTATTTTCTTCAGTGTCTTGAATTCATGGAAGCAACAAAAGTTAATTCCTCATTGTATTGGGTATTTAAATTTAAGATGATTTTTCCAATTCAAGACATTTTCAGTTTACAGTGTTTGCAATGATAGTCAAGTCTTCTTCATTGAGTGCAATTCCACGTTGCCATAAAAAGCCCCTACTAAATCACAAGAAACATTTTGGTGCTGGGCACCAATGTATGCCCTGCGCAATGGCAGAATTATTAAAAACATCCAAAAATAGCCAATAATGAGAGATAAATAACGTTTTCCAAGCAAAAATGGCTTGTGTAGGTGACTTTTACTGATATGGTTTTTGTGTAAATAAGAGAAATAGTGGTATGGTAAGTGTTGATTCACGTTCACTTATTCTTGTTCAAGTTAATGATCACTGTAGTACCTCAATAGTCGACCCTCATAACTGATGTCAGCAGCCAAGAAATCGTCAATATTTCTGAATATGCAATGATATAGTACCTGAGTATTAACCAGGCACTGTTGGCAGTTCGCCTAACTGGCCTGAAATTTGACCCCACTTAAACATATGAAAATAGAACCTTGTACAGATCCCATACAAATTTGTATAAAAACACTGAAAATACAATCTATCTCACACTGTACCATCATTTTACTTACACAAAAACTATCTTGTGTTTGCATAAATATTTGTCATGTTCATCACAACCATTAAGTAATTTTAGCACTGTTCATCATTTTCAATTGTCATGAGAAATTGTTATGACCAAGGCTCTTCATGCTTCAATACAGCAAAAACTCCATGTCTGTCAAGTTATTCCACATCTATAGCCCCGCGCTCCCGCGTGGGGCAATAACGCACCTCCTCCTCCCTGGGGTCTATATCATACTAATATTCTAATTTGGCTACAGACATTCTAATGGCCTCCTAGTTCCAGATAACAGAATACATGCTTCCAATATAATGCAAGTCTACCTATTATTTCTAATGGCTCCCATATGAGATACAATTTTTTGGTTTGGTCTAGACAATCTGGGTCGCTGCATTGCTACAAGATATTTTCATTTGGTTTGCCAAACCATTCAAGATATACGTATATAGGAACCGCTCTGCAGAAATTCAACTACAACTTAACATGTACCTGATCGTATTTGCCTGATGAAGAGGCCAGCTTAGAATTTGAACAGGGCAATAGAAAGAGCATCACAGTTATTGAGCAGACCAACCTTAAGGATATCAAATTTGTCAGAAAAAGCAGGTGACTATAACCTCAGTCTGTGAAGTCTCAACTAGAACCTATTTCCCAGTGAAAACCAATCAGGCAATGATTATTGTGAATTCCAAGTGTTAGATAACATCTCTACACAGTATAAAGAAACGAGAGCATCAAGGATGCTGTGGCTTACTCCAGAGGTGTGGCGTTGAGTTGTGCAATGAGGTGAAACAAACCAATTAAGTGACAATTCCCATATCCTAACGTCCCTTAACTGCATTTTTTTTTTTTTTTTTTTTTTTTAATATTCTAATTTGGCTACAGACATTCTAATGGCCTCCTAGTTCCAGATAACAGAATACATGCTTCCAATATAATGCAAGTCTACCTATTATTTCTAATGGCTCCCATATGAGATACAATTTTTTGGTTTGGTCTAGACAATCTGGGTCGCTGCATTGCTACAAGATATTTTCATTTGGTTTGCCAAACCATTCAAGATATACGTATATAGGAACCGCTCTGCAGAAATTCAACTACAACTTAACATGTACCTGATCGTATTTGCCTGATGAAGAGGCCAGCTTAGAATTTGAACAGGGCAATAGAAAGAGCATCACAGTTATTGAGCAGACCAACCTTAAGGATATCAAATTTGTCAGAAAAAGCAGGTGACTATAACCTCAGTCTGTGAAGTCTCAACTAGAACCTATTTCCCAGTGAAAACCAATCAGGCAATGATTATTGTGAATTCCAAGTGTTAGATAACATCTCTACACAGTATAAAGAAAAAATGCCATTTTAATGGTTAACCATTCAAGCTTACGAAAACATCTTTTGAAAAATGTGCAAGTGCTGTTTCCGCAGTACGTGACGGGATGTATTTTTCAAGCGCCAGACTCTCTTATCAAGTAGAAAACACAATAGACATAAATCAGAACAAGCATCTTTAATAATATTTCCAAAAGTGGTAATTTTAACATTTAATTCTTAGCATCTGTAGTCCTAAAATGTTCAGTCTTTTGTAAGTCTAGTTGTTACTTTGGTCTAGTAAGATGTGACATTTGTACTCTAATGGGTTGCCTTTAATTATAAATACTTTATGCTGTTGTAAAGAGGCATTTGCTGTAGGGCAAGTATGCAACCAATTCTAGGTAAGAATCGTGTGGAGTGTACATAAAAGATACTACAAAATGGCAATTAAAGGGGATAACCCAATTTAAGTACATATAAAGTTTTCATCGTGATAGAATGGCCTTCAACCAAAAAATCCCTTCTGTAAAGTTCTGTACCAATATTTTAATCTGTATTGATGTCAGAGCTTTTGTAAGCCCCATAGACTTACTGTGTAAAATTAATAAATTTGGTGATAGAATGGCCTTCAACCAAAAACCCCGTCTGTGAAGTTCCGCTTATATTTCAATCTGTTTTGATGCGAGAGCTATTGTAAGCCCCATAGAGTACTGAGTAAAATTAATATTGGTCGATCAAAATGGAGTACATTTTTTGCTCGTAAGAACAGTGCAATGTGTGTGTATTAGCCGTCTTGGATCTAAACCACGTACACGCACCTAATACAATGCATGCTGGATTTCCGACTAGTTCATTTAACAGCACATGAAGCTGCATATGATTTGATTCTTTAACAAAAAAGATGGCAAGAGAAGAGATAGCGAGACAGTAGAAATCTATCAATCTTTAGAGCAGAGATTGTGATTCCTGATATAGACTGCACAAGTGATTATCAATTATCATACAAGAATAGACAGCAGATATGCTCATCTACCAAGAGCACAGTTCAGTTGCTAGCATTTGTACATGTATTACCAATAACCGACCTTGTGTGTTCCGGGTATCATATATCATACCCAAAAACCAGGAGGTGTATTTTCTAAATACACTGGTGAATGCAAGTTACTGAACTGCACCTCAGGAATTGGGGCTACTGGCTCATTACTGCTAGAGGAAGCAAGCTGACATTAAAGGCGATTTCCCTTAAATAGGGATTTATTCCGCTAGGCAAACAAGGATCATTCGCATGGACACATTGGATTATTTCCAGAGCATATCAATTGCCCTATATTTATTACTCGTTTGGCTTCAAGCCAACTTCTCTTTTTTTCCTTCTCTCTTTAATTCCCAACAGAAAATAAGATGCAATCGATAATGTCACATGCTTTTGTGTCGTCCATGCCGGTGAAGTACTCTCTACATATCCATCGGGCATGCTATTCAGGAGCTGCATGTACACAGACGTACATACACCTGTATAAAACGATTACGTCAATATACTGTGGCGGAGCTTTGCATTTCAGATTTACAATTTGCTTTACTCTATTATCATACAGACTTTGGAAACGAAAAGCTCTGAATTTATCTTCCCTCTCTAAAATATTTTTGCCTCAGATAAATGATATATACAAATAGATGTGGATAGCATGTTTTGATCATAATTTGACTACTGTGAATTCATATATGCAGAGGAAGCAAAATTGGAAGTTCTTACAACAATTAGCAACAGTTTGGTTGTATTTGTTTACTTTTTAAACATTTTTCATTTCTGAAAGATACATATTTGAAGATAAAATTACATGGTTCTCATGGAACACTTAAGACACAAATTTATATTTCTTAACTTAGGCGCATTTCGTGATTCCAACACCTTCTGTTTTATTCATTGTTCACTAGATATCCTTGAGAAAAGCTTATTCACAAGTTTTTAGCTGATTCCAACTTTGTGGTTTTGTGTTACGAGCAAATGCTCAGGCTACTGTGCTATAATTTCTGTCCGTTTACAGACAGAAAATACAAAATTGCGAATTTCTTACAGACACGACAGAATTTGCACGTAAGATATGGCACACTTGGATTACTAATGTTAATGGTTCAGATGATATGAAAATCTCAACTTTATTCAGGTAAATGCCCCTTTAATCAATAACAGCCCACATTGGCAGTGATAATAATGAGATCATACAAGCCTTTAAAGAAATCAATCAAATGAAATCAGGGCTGTTCATCATTAAGGCTAAATTTTTCAATTCCAAGGCACATTTCATGATTTTAACATTGTTCAATATAGACAAATATTAAAACTGCATGTTTCCCAATTTCACTCATAATCAAGGGTGACTATTTGACATGTAGACTACACTTGAAATTTAATTGCCTGTAAACAGAACTTTTCTTTAAACTGTAGTTTACACAGATAAAATAAGAGGACTCCCACCCCTATCATAATCAGATCTGCATTTATTTGCTCTTTTATACAAAAAAGGAGAGATACCTGAGGAACTAATTGTCTATAAGATTAACTTGTAGTAGCAGATGGATGTTGTAGGCATTTCTTAGAGGAATTTTTAAAATCACGTCAATATTTTGTCATTCTTATAAATATTGACTTACAATCCAAAACAAAGTTTACCAAACTGCGCATTTTTTGCCGCAAGGCGTTACACAAATGGGGAATTAAAATTGAAGCTAGAATCATCACACAATCTAAATGATCTTCCAAATATCATCAATATTAGGAAACCTCATTCTAAGCAATTAGTTTTAAGAATTGGGAACCTCTCACACAGTTTGTGAAAATAAATTACTCTCATAATTAAGTTCAAACTTGTTATAATTCACAAAATAAATATTGGATTTCTTTACAGTATTAGTAAATAATTGCTTGATGAGATAATTGCTGTGCTTTTGCTGGGAAAAAAGAAAGCAAATGGGTGTAGATATATTTTTGCTTGAATTCCCCTTGGCATTTATCGCTATCTGGGACACACTGTATATAATTTTCAAAATTATTGATCTTGGGCTTTATAAACTGGGCCAAGAATAAATCCAACCTGCCAAAATGTTGCATAAATGGTGACTGTGATGTTACAATAGTAAGCCCCAGGTAAAATCGTTGGCATTCATGGTACCAAAATTAACAAACACTTTGCTGAATTTACCGAGATCCCACAAGCTCTTCCAGCTTCAGTTTTACAACACTACACCCTTCAAATGACATTAGGCATGTATCACTATACATGTACTGATGCCTTTTAACGTGATCTCAAATGCAGAATACTTAAGGGGGCATCTACCCTCAATCCTTTGTGGAGCAAGAATCTCTGAGTTTTCTTAATTTCTGAATTCTCACTACTTTCAGCTCTATTTTACTTTTTATTTGGTGAAAATCGGACATTCCGTTCCGATGCTACAGTTGATCAAAGTGCATTGTACCATGCAAGTAAATACTGTTTCTTATTGTTTTTCAAGCAGCTATATTTACTTTTTATCTTATTGTTTTTCAAGCAGTGATATTTAAGAAAATGCCAAAATAAATTAATTTTGGCTAATTATGTTTATTATTTCGTGATATTTGGTATTTATAATTTAGCATAATTAATGTAGATAATAAATTTGACATCTTCAATCAAAACTGCAATACATTTTATAAATAAAATTAATTAAGTGTTTCTAGAACTTAATTGCCCTATATCTTTTTTTGCAATTTTCGGCAACTTGGAAATTTGCCCCCAAAAGTTTTGGCACTTCCGAATGGTGTATGACCACCAAAATTGGCACAAATGTAGGTTTTATAATGCTCTGCAACTTAATGGGAGGGATTTTTGATATCTGTCTTACTTTTTGATTTATAAGCCTTCAAAGTCAAATCCAGCAAGAAAAATAGAATTTTTCAAGAAATTGGTTGCCATGGCAACACAGGGATTAAAATTGAAAATGTCTCCGCATTAGGTTGCACAGCTTGACCCATGTAACTTACCTGGATAGCAGACAACTGGTAAAAAAGACCCTAATAGTACTTTTTGGGGGGCAAAATGTGCAATTTTGCTTTACCAAAATTCAACACATTTGACCTTTGAACCCAGATCATTTGCATATAAGTATCGAAATTTACAAATAAATATAATTGTCTGAAACCATAGTCAATATGCTTTGTAATGATATATAACAAGCCATACTAACAACATTTTAACTATTTCTACCCTGTTTTTCAAAATAACACCTCAAAATGAGGGTAGATGCCCCCTTAATGGCACACTTCGTACATGAATTCCTTTCAACACTCATGGTGAGCTCTAGTGAAGTTGAAACCCTACATTTCCACCTTTCAACATGTCCCGTATTTCCAGGAAAATCCATTTGCTAGTCATTTCGATAAAAAAGGGGAAACTTGCCATGTCTTCACACTACTTCCTTTAATGATACATGCATATCGTGTAACTTCAGGCTTCCTTGTATCCTCAAATGCAGAGCCGGCTCAAAATGTATTTTCCCACGGGGTGCCCAAATTTCCTCGCTTGATGCGGTATGCGGTTCTCGAAAGTGCACATTTTATTTCACTGGAGGAAGGAACAAACTTTTCTTGAAGAAAATATGCTATCCATGGGTGCACTATCTAAACATCCTTCCCTCCTTGTCTACTAAATTAGGAACCATTACAATTCCCAATTTCAAATTGACTATGCACTACAAAAATGGAAATAGAGGTAGAACCAGCAGGCAGAGTTGTGTTAAGCAAAATTTAGTTTCACTACATCCACTCAAATTCTGAGCTGCAAAAATATTAGGGCCACATCAGCAAGAAGTTTCATAGTCACATTCTAAGTTCTATGTAGTTCAAATACTGGATACGATGTAATACAAATTTTAATTAACTCTGATGCCAAAATACCACAAAATATCTAGCTACATTTTTAACTTCCTAATTTGCTATATTAGTGATTTCACATAAAACTTTTTCCCCAGTGAAGAGCCCTGCAGAGAGTTAACTCACCAAAGCTGTGACACACAGGTAAAATACCTCCCTATTATGGATTTATAAATAAATAAATACTGGACCACAGGATCATGTGGCTGGCTACATGAGATTTTATCCAGAGATCACTCAGCTATCAATAGACTACTGATAAACCGCAAACTGGTACAGTACATCAGGTGGTGCTGTCAACAGTCTCTTTAACATTAACAATGCATCGCTGTACATGGTACAGGAGCATAGCTGCAGATAAAGCACCCCCTTACTGCTTGCACCCGGTTTGTTTCACCCATCAACAGGTTTTGAACCAACACCATGTATGTACAAGATACCTATGTTTATTTCTCTAAAGCTGGTTATTGAAAAAATTAAAGAAAAGGAGAATTGTGCTACCCAACCTATTTTGATAATTTCAAGACAGATTAGTTTTATTTGGTTGGTGATGATAGTATGTGCAACTTTCAATTTCATATCAGTTGAATTCATTGTGTAATAAACCATTTCAATAATCACATCCAAGCCCCCATTCCAAGAAAATAAATTCATGTTTAAAGGTGGGTGACTCAATCATGTTGGGCCGTTTTTTTTTATACATTTGCTTTCTCCCTCAAATGGAAGCATATTAGCAAAAATTTCAAATTTTGAGTTAAATCAGTACAGCCATTTGGATAGTCTATGAAACAAAAGATTGTATTAAATTGGCCCATAGGACAAGTGTGTGTTAATTGTTGTGGTCGACCACACTTAGACATTTTTGTTCCCAACATGAAAGAGAAACACTTCTTGAGCCTTAAAGGTGCATTTTGTAATCCTAGTACCTTATTTTGTTTATGGTTCACTAGATATTCCCCAAGAAAAGGTTAGTTCCAAAATTTCAGTTGATTATGTTGAGGCATTTTGATGTAATGAGAAAATGTTTACATTATTGTACCCTAAAGGCTATGTTGTAATTTCTGTTTGTTTACGATCAGAAAATACAAAATTACGAATTTCTTCCAGAGTAGATTGAATTTGCATAATTACGCACACATACTATACTTAGGCCAACGGTTCAGATGATATAAAAATCTCAACTTTTTTAGGCAAGTCAGGGGGACAAGGTTGTGGATCATGAAATTCCCCTTTAAATTTTACTGTAAATTTGATGGCAGTAAAGTGGGGATAATGTTAAGTTTTCTGTCACTTCCAGCACAAAAAGTAAAATCCCCTTCAAGTGAGATTGAAATGGTATTAAAGACACTATCAGTGATTTGCTAAAATCAGCAAATCAGAAAAAATCATCAAAAATCAGATTTTAGCATGTACGTAACAAGTACAGGTATCTTAAAATACCTGCCAAAATGATAAGACCAGAAGCAACTGCCGCTCCCTAATAAGGACAGACTCGGCGTAGTACATCTGTCCGAACGGCACTTACTACAACCCGTAAATTGAATGAGAATCGTATCTTGGAAACACTTGCCGTTTTCTTCCTTTTTTTCAATTCTACAGTGGCAAAGGGAACTTATGAGAATTCTACAGACTTTCCTTACTTGAAGGCAATTCCTGCAAATTTCAAATATTTTTCAAATCACTGATAGTGGCTTTAAATACCTTTGATACCTTATCACAAGAAGGAAAGTATGGTATGGTGATTCATTTCCTCCATTCACAATTGATTTTCAGGGAACATAGCTTTTCTGTACAACAGGAAAACCGATGTTCAAGATCATAAAAAACTGTCAAGAAATGGTGATAGGCTGACCATCTAGCCAGGCAACACAATACAGATGGACACACAAGTAACCAACAGACCACAAGAATGTATCACAGGGAGAGGGACGAGAGTAGGCCACAACCACACACACATACATCGGATGACCTTAAAATGTTCACTGGAACAAAGTAAAAAAGACTGCAAACAACCTCAGTTTTGAAATGCGCACACTATTTTCCAAGTTTGTTTTTATTGACATTATCCCTACAGGATCATTTTTAGATAGGACAGTACAATGCAAGTGAAATGAGACCCATTTCTTTAACTTAAGAATAGTTTTGATAACTCGGATTAGGAAAGTAATTTTACTGTTAATTCCTAAGCTTGAGGTACTGAGGTGATAAGAATTTAAAAGATTAACATTTTGATAAAAGACATTCGTCAATAGTCAAACATATTTAATTGCAGGAATAGCTTTTATGTGAAGGATAGTCTGTAGATTCCAGTTAGTTATTTTTAAATGAAAAATGACTAAGGGATGAATCAGAATTTAAAATATTAAAACAAGAAGTTGTACACATGTACATGTTTCTGCAATCCTGCTCTCCGAGCAACATGTCCGAAGGATGTAATCCAAGTGAAACATCAAAGTCCAATGAAGGATGCAATGCAGACAAACGGAAGACGTTGGCAGGGAACAGAACACACACACATGTTGCGAAGTATACACACAAACAGATGAATGCAGATTGCATCCAGACACACACCACAGTTGAGAATTGGAACTTAAGTGACAGTGTACATGGAAAATAAAACAGAAAGACATTTCAAACATTCACATTTATCATTATCATAAACATTATGGTAACTGTCCAGACTGAAAAAAGGAGGCTTGTAACCAGTTTGGGGTGGGGGGGGGGAAGACCCCTTCAAATTCCAAAAATTAGGGGGTTTACCAACCGCTCTTTTGTCCAAAAAAAAGTTTTATTTCGGTAAAAAAGTCATTTGCCAAATTCACCCCCCCCCCTTTTGTGGAGGACGAATTTGTGGGAAAAAAAGTCCCCTTTGAGAAAAATTTGTCCCTCCTCTAAAAAAATCCTGGTTACAGACCTGAAAAAAGGAAATAATTGGTAAAGAGTGCAGAAACAGTCATGTTTAGGCACAATTGTCTGGTGCTGATGTGTGTTTATATCGATAAAAAAAAATACGCAGTAAAATTTGCGTCATCCCCTGCAAGATGGCAGTCTGAATGATTTTGACCTTGGTTCATAACCTTTGACATCATATACATATGAAGGAACCCCTATTCCACCTGAACCCTAAGTCTGGTTTAATAGGACTTAACTTTTCGAAGGAGAAGTGAAAAAAACGAAAAACCTAACCAAAACCTAACCAAACTGGAACACACACACAAATACATACATAAGGACATTTGCACACTTTCGCAATATCCCCCTCAGCCTTTCAAGCCAGGGGGATAGAAAGTAGACTTGGCTTCTCTGCCACCAAAATTCTACCATATCAGTTAAAATTTTGGGGTTCTGGGGACGAGGCTATAAGCAATCACGGCCATGGCCCTCTAAATTAAGGCTGTCGATTCTAACGTTTAAACGCCAGCCGGCAGTTGAAACGGATAGGACTATTGCAAAACGGTTTAAAGGGAAGCTAGCTTTTACCAAAAGAAAACAATTCGCAAAATTTGATAAAGAAAGCCACATTTTCAATCACTAAATCGCAAAAATAATAAAAAAGATTCTTATAAAGTACCATCTGTATAATTTTTGAGGCAATAACAAGTTGAAAACGTCTAAAATAATAGAAATCAGGCACACTTTTGGGAGTATTCGCCGCGGTATTGTTTGTTTTTTTTTTTTTTTTTTTTTTTTTTTTTTTTTTTTTTTTTTGTCCTTACTATTACCGAGTACCACTTCTTAAGGGTTGACGGGCTCCGAAGTAGGTTGCCGACGTAGCCAGTCACGCACGATGTACTAGCGCTCGTTGCTGCCAAAAATCAAGATGCCGCACATAACATGCACACGATTGCCGATGTGGTGAAACTTACCATGAAAGTCAACTTTTAAATAAAATTTTACGTAAAAATTGTGTCATTTATTGTAATAAATAAAACTGACACCTTGTATTAAGTTAGCAACTTAAAGAGAAGTATGACGTGAATATAAGCAAGCTACCGGGCGATTCCGATGGGCTAGCCTGTCTTTGATGCCGCCTGCAGTAGGTAAATATCGCACTAGGCGTTCGTTTAACCGTTTAAACGGTCGAAAATTTTCCGTTTAAACGTTTAGACAATTAAACGGAAATGAAAGCCTTACTCTAAATGAGGTCTGGATTGTGGGTAGTTTTCAATTACAGCAAATGTCCCATAGCTGAAAACAAAAAGCTTACATCAAACGCGATGACCTAGTACGGAAATTGTCGTCAGCCAGTGATCACGTTAATTTGCTACATTGCTGTGTTTAGAAACATTCTACTCACCGGCCCACATGGGACTGACGTGGATGAGCTGACAAACAGGCTTGACGCCAAACTATGGGAAGTGATACTTGGTGTTTTAGCAACATCATCACATATTAGCAATTTAGAGAACAGCCCCAGGCATTTATGCTAAAAATAGTTGCCTTTACATATTGATTGAGAATTCGACAAATGATTTGCTTCCTTGGGGAGGGGGAGGGGCACATGCAGATGTACCATTGTCAATTAAGGATAAAAGACTAAGAGCAAAAATCCCCAGATTTTACTCATTTTCTTGCCTATGCTGCATAAAAATGATCTGTCCAGTAGTAATCTATACTAAGGATTCACTAAACGGAAAGTGGTTGACAATCTACCCTGTCTAGTTATTTATGCATACAGAGTGGACGACAAATCCCACTCGTCATTAATTCAATGCTGCTTGATGCACACTGGCGCCACCGACTAATGCCATGGAAAATGGACTACACGAGATGTTAAGTTTCCTTGTGCCGACCACTGACCACTGAGACCATCAAACAACCAAGAACACAAAGCAAAAATTCTATTACTATTGCCCATATAAAAATGTTGATTTAAACTTATGTGCATTTTGTGGTTCGAGCACCTTCCGTTTTATTAACCCTAAAACTGTTCTGGTTTCCCAGGAGGAAGGGAAGGGGTAAAGGGATAGAAGATATTAAGAAGATGGGACATCTCAGGCAGGATTCAAACCAGGGCCCCCGGCACACCAGTCCCATGACCAGTGGAGGCAAGCCACAAGGATGTCGCTTGCCCATGCCCATGTGTGTTGGTACAATGACGTCATTGCATCTTTTTGGACTTAGTGCATTTTCTAGCCTCAGCTCAATGAGTTTCAATAAGTTTTGGTCGTGATAGGACTTTGCCAAAATTGTATGGCTCATTACAAATTTCTTCTATAATCCAATTTAGCAACGCTTTCATAATGTGCCAACAGCTATCACTTTACAAATTTACTGGCTGAAATCAAGGAGGAAACTCTACTCATGTGATTATCCCCTGCCCTGCTTGCCAGTTTCCCAGGCCAGTTAATTATGCCATTCAATAATACTCTTTAAACAAAATCATCAGTGTGTCCTCTTCATCTTCTTTCCACTGAAGATGTGATTGCACACATAAATGGCAGCTTTGGCTGTGAAATGATAAGGAGATGGTAAATTTACAGGCAACTTGCCAGGGCAAATTTTGTGTGACTGTGTGTGTGTTTTTTTTTTTTTTCTTGAAGCCCCATCCATAAATTTGAAAATTCTTTTTGAGCACTATTAAAATCTGCTAAGAGTTGGTGCACACATACTGCAATTACAATCTGCTATTATGTGTAGGCACACCTTACTATAAAATTATACAGAAAAGTGCACACATTCTGCAATTATGATCTGCTAAGAGTGGGCGCACACATTCTTTAATTACAATCTACTAAGAGTAGGTGCATCTAACCAAAGAGGTGCACTTATTCTGCAATTACAATGTAGGTGCACCTTACACATTCTGCAATTACAATCTCTTTAGAGTAAGTGCACTTTACCAGAAAGGTGCACACATTCTGCAATTAAAAACTGCTAAGAGTAGGTGCATCTTACCAGAAAGGTGCACACATTCTGCAATTAAAATCTGCTAAGAGTAGGTGCACCTTACCAGAAAGGTGCACACATTCTGCAATTAAAATCTGCTAAGAGTAGGTGCACCTTACCAGAAGGTGCACAACAGCATTCTGTCACTTCTGCACTTCTCTTCATTAGCTTGACAGTAAAGGTGTAAAGTCCATGCATAAAGCATGTCATGTTGGCATGGATGACCCAATTTATATTTTAATGCCTTTCAGTTAGCCATGCTCCATTTAGCTCAGTTGATAAGAGATACATATTCATAACATGTCCAGATCGTGTACACAACAAGTCCCCACCCGCTACGCTTATGTCCACCATCTTCTCTAGAGGGAAAATTGCTCTAATTAGCTCTATCACTACCAAAGCTCACTAGCCTGAGCACTCAATGAGCTGAGGCTAGAAAATGCACTAAGTCCAAAAAGATGCGATGAGGTCATCGTACCAACACTCATGATATGGGCACGAAATCACTGGCCGGGCCAGCGACTCCCTTGTGGCTTGCCATCCCTGTTCATGGGAATGGTGCGCCGGAGGCCCCGGGTTCAAATCCTGCCACGGATGTCCAATCTTCTTTAACTTCTATCCCTTTACCCCTTCCCTTCCTCTCTGGAGGAGGCTAGAAACCAAAATCTAGACTTTTAGGGTTAGGGTACCCTTCCTTTTTTCCCCAGGTAAGAGGTACCTTAAATTGTTTTTACACTTCTTAAATATACTCTGTGAACTTACCCACTCCCATGGCTGTACATGTTTCACTCTTGGCCTTGGTTACTGCTGCCAGTCAGCACCACTTGAAAACATACACTGCATCCAGGCTTATAAGAATCCACAGCAACTGCCTTCAAATAGAGGATGTCGTTCACTGATTCCTGCTAAAACAATGGCTCTATCTTATTTCCTGCCTTTCACGTTGAGTCGTCAAAATCTCCTTTAAAAAGGATTTCAGAGAATTCCGCTTAATCGTTAGATATTACCTCCTATTGTTCTGCTGCCGTGTCCTGCTGGCCTGTACTGAACTTAATCTGGTTCTTCAGCCAGTCCCAATGTCAAAGGCACTACATGTATACAAGCTCCCTCTCTTAGCTGGCTCCCAATTTTCTTTTATTAATATTTAATCAGTATGTGTAATTTCTGTCGGGTTTAACATTTCCCCTATATCCTTGATTGAGTCAGACCTTGTGATGACCTCAGCCGGTAGAGCTGATGTTGTAAACCTCACGTAGTCAAAGTCTTGATTCAAGTCATTTCCTCCGCTGCAAAGCCTGTGAGAATAGAACAACAATAGCATCTTTAAGAAAAAGTCAACATGCACAGCAACGTATTGATGGTAGCTCAGCTGTGAATATCAAACACTGCATTAAATCGAGAGTTAATCATATAATCTGGAATATATTGCATTCACACGTATTTTAAAGCAACAATGTGTTATATCTGACGAAATATGACGCCACAAATTGCTCTCTCTGATTTTTCCACTATGAAAGATTAAATTCCCTCAAAAAAGTTGTCAATTTCACTTCATAGTCCAAAAAGTTAGAAAAATCACAAAGAGATGAACTAGAATTTGGCAGTTCTTGGCTTGCACACTTGCTATAATCAACGAATATAAGCTGTGAACCGCTAGCCTATTTCCACTCGACCTCACACGACCTTTGACCTTGGCATGTGACCTTTGACCTCATCAACATATAAGGGATCCCTTGGTGCACCTATGACACAAGTTTGGTTCCAATTGAACTTCAACTTTTTAACTGAGGTCAATTTTTTTTAAAAAATACTTAACATTTTAGTGACACACACACAAACATACACACGCACAACAAATTGCTAAGTGGTCCTGCCAGCTATGCTGGCAGCCCACAACAATCACAACAACCAGAACAATTGAAAGTAGTATAATTGCTTCAAAATCTGCTCACAAGATTATGGCAATTGGTCAATTAGTTGAGGTTGTACTAGCAGAACAAATGAGTGATGTAATCATTCCATAATTAATTTTTGCACAGTAATAGTTGGGAAATTACAACATTTCCTTTAAAGATTCAACCACACCATTTTTCCTCTCACCGCAATTTCTGCCCAGGTCATGAACGAAGCCAGCTGGAAGCAGCAACTAATCATAGACTGATAATGTGTCATGGTCAGCTGGTTAATCTTGGTTCTTATTAAAGGGGCATTTCGTGATCCACAGCCTCGTCCCCACGACTTACCTAAAAAAAAGTGAGATTTTCATATCATCTCAACCGTTAACATTAGCAATTCATGTGTGCCAAATCTTACGTGCAAAATTCGGCCGTGTCTGTAAGTAATTCGCAATTTTGTATTTTCTGTCCGTAAACGGACAGAAAATATAGCACGGTGGCCTATGGGACCGTGGGAAACGAGCATTTGCTCATAACAGAAAACCGCAAAGTCGGGATCAGCTAAAAAGTTATAAGCTTTTCTCAAGGATATCTAGTGAACGATGAATAAAACAGAAGGGGCGGGAATCACGAAATGCACCTTTAAATACCTGCATGTATATTTAAAGCGGCAATGGCACATTTTCCAAAAATATCATTTTTTTTCAATTTGCTCGCAAATGATAATCTAGGCCATTGGGAGAATAAAGATATATTTTACACATAAACATAACATACCCATAACAGATAGGGACATTAATAAGAGGCTAAAGACATCCAGGTAATTTGTAGGCTAACTTTAATCAATAAATGTGTCTATCACATGAATATCATAGACTCGTACTCATTGATATTAAAGACACAAAAAGCCACAAACCAGTCAAACAAGGTGCGTGCCGTGGGAATGAAATCTGGCGTGTGTTTGCTTGTGTTTAATGCCATTTCCACATCATCTGCTGAATTAATGTTGCTGGCGACATTACTTATAAAATCATTTGGTTTACCTGTACGAACGCCGATTTGGGCTTTAATTTCAGGTCAGGGCTAATGTATACATACAAGCTTTACAACAATGCAAAAATATCAATTTTTGAAAAATCTAGAAGGCGCATTACTTTTCAAATGTGCCAGTGCCTCTTTAAAACCAATTAAACCAGGTTTGAATGTCTCGCTGACATAGCAAAGCACAACACGGGTATAACATGATATATTGTGTATTTATGTTTACAGTTGTAAAACACACACACTGCCCCACATCAGGGTCGATACAATCAAACAACCTCATTTTCGCCTTCCGGCAAAGCCGACCCATATCCGTCACGCTGGCAAGTTCCAATGACTTCCTCATTGGAATGGCAATGAAAACTTAACACAAATAGACATGCCTGAAACAGTTTGTGTAAGCAATACCTCAGCACACATCTATGCTAGCCATGGACAGAATGCCAACAGAACATGTTTTTAGCGACACGAGAGGAAGCTTCCAAGAAAGCCAATCTATTTTTGTCGTCTGTTATTGCATGCCCTCTCAGAATTAAGCCTCACCATCATGACATTACCTGCACTGCCTCGCAATCCATTTTCACCTTTGCGTACTGCACATGGTCATGCAATGACGGCTATCGTCAATTGAAAGCATGGTTATTACTCTAGACGGCCTCCCCTATTATTGCGGTGTGATGAATGCTGAGGGGGGAATAACATGGGAAAACTGGGAGGAAACGGGACGATGTGCATGCTTGATCATAGTAAACAAAGCAGGCCTTACTGGAAAGTAACAAGGTCCTTAAAAAAGGGGTACATACTTGATACCGCAATGTTAAAACCTCTTTGTTATGGTATCTTATATTAGAAGATACACTAAACAGGATGGTCCGGTTTTAACAAAGGAAGACTCTGTAAGGTTAGTGTTATACCTAAATGTGAATAGACTTCAAATGTGGCTTAGCAAGTTTAAGGTAACATGTACAAGAGATCTTTTATGGGGTGGGAGTCAAGAGTCACACATGTGCTGTCCAGTGAGACTAACAGTTCAAAGGTCAAACATAAAAACTAAAGAAATATATCATGAGACATCAGACAAAACACAATCTATACAAACCTTCCAAGCTACACACTGATGACAGCTTTCCAATCAGAGGATTTGTTATGGTGAAGGTAAATGAGAATAGGCAAAATAATCATATTTTAATATGATGAAAGTTTCTTAACACAAAATCTCTGGGTATCCCCCCCCCCTTTAAGAATAAAACAATGATTGCCAAGGTGGATCTAGCAACTAGATTGGAAATTCAGATAGCATTATCTCTACTCTTAAAAAGTGTAATCCTTGAGACTGCTTACGATATAACATCATCCTTTCAGTGATAACACTTCCTTAACTAGGGAATCAAATGAAATCATAAGTATTGGCAATCTTATAAAAAGATAAACCGCAGGTCTTAGTAGTTCAGCGGGAGTATACAAAAAGATCTATAGCTGCAAAATGCCACATGGTGCCCCATTTAATAACTTTTCATCAGCTTATTCAGCTAGCATATTCGTTTCTAGCAATGTCCTTGATCTTCTCACCAGCTCTGATGATTTCAAAATTTGTCACTGCTTAACACTTTTTGTCTGGTGTGAAATTGTCAAATGAAAAAAGAGGGACCAGGTTACCATCAGCTCAGCTCACACTATGAGCCAGTAAAGTCTCAATTCCCATTGCACAGTTCAATAACTTTCATTTACCAACTGTGTATTAAAATTATACACCCCCTGGTTTTGGGGTATGATAACAACAGCTCAGAAGACCTTCCCAAGTACCTTTTCACCTACAAATAACACGTAATCATAGTTCCGCAAAACAAACATTCCTTGTACATTATCGAGAGCTGCGCATAAGTCTAGTGGGTACAATTTGTAATGTATAGTATATGAGCGATCAAGAAATGATTCTCGATTGCTATGCGCTTCTTTGTGTAAACAGTATTTTCAATATTTCTTCATCATCTTCAGAATTTCTTGAAACCAGCCAGAAGCTAGTATCAACTGTAGGACATTTAGAGCGTATGAATGAGCAAACAGGAATTGATTGTAGGCCCCCCTAACGTCCGCATGCGGCATGATTAAAACAACTGCGCACAATATGAGACTATTTACATGATTTAGTCAAGCCCTGTATCAGCTCTGTGTTTACAAATTCCACTCTTACTTTCGTAATACATTCGCCACATGATTCCCTACTTCTAAAGATAAATTTCTAGTAATTACAAGTTTCAGTGGATATATCCAGCATTTTTTACTTATTTGTATAACTGTTTGTTGGGTCATTTGGTAAGAATAGGCGGTAACTTGGGCAGATAACCGGGGACGGTAACTTGAGTCTAGGAAATTGAGACAGAGTCTAGGCAAGGATGTATTGTATCATCATATCTAGGCATCGGGCTAGGAACGGGGCTAGGAATATCGGACTTGCATCCTTGCATGTTTATTTTCTTTTGGACTTGGCAATTTCAAATTCATGTGCAGTGCTTAATATTGAGTTTGTGTACCTTTCGTGACCGTGTACATTCTAGCATAGGCTGTGTTGATACACTTGACCGATGTTACCTTCTCGGCGACAAAGAAAGAAATGGAGTCAACACACAATTACCAGTCGATAATATAGTTCGCGCGCAAAGGATTATGGGGGCTGGCTTCCGAGCTGCTGTTGGGTATGATATATGGTACCCAGATCACACAAGGACAATACATGTATAAGTACAATCTACTGAACTGTGTCTTTGGTGGATGAGCATATTACAACTCATAGTGTCACTTTGCTCCATGGCAGACACATGAACATACACTGAGGTATGGTTAAGGAATTTGATCACTCGCAAATGGGAGTGTGCCCGGGGAGTGTAAGCATTCCACTTTGTGTCCACCACTCCCCCCCCCCCAGTGGCACATAGGTTGCTAGTTCAAGTCTAGCTGGGGAGGGGTGTGGTGCATGTGCATTTAAGCACATGTGCATTTTTGCCTGTAGAGGGCCCCTGGGAAAAGACAAATATCATTCCAGCACACCCAGACAGAATATCCAATCATTAGAAAAGGGCCATGGTCCAGTCACTAAAAGCCTCATCCCCAGAACCACAGATTTCACTGAAGTCATCAAAATGTTTGTATCTAACTAAAGAAAGCTACTATTTTTCTTATTTGCCATGTGAAATCTTAGGGCTAAAGGATGTTTGTTAATTTGGTTTATGTTATGAGCAAAAAAAGTGCCCCATTTTGGTTGACCAATATTAATTTTACAGAGTACTCTATGGGGATTACAAAATCACGTTTTTAGCTCTGACATAAAAACGGGTTGAAATATTGGCACAAAACTTTATGAGGTTTTGGTGTGAAGGACATTCTATCAAGATGAAAACTCTATACACTTAAATCGGGTCATCCCCCTTTAACCAAGAGAGAATACCCAAGAATAACCCAGAGAATATACCCAATAACCCAGATAAAATAGCTAAAGCCAGATCTACTCTACACAAGCTCTGCAATGCATCCACCTTTAAAAAAAAAACAGCCAGTATACAGAAGAAATTAAATTAATTACCATCTCTATAAGAAGTTATCCCACTGTTGGTAACCCACGCTTTAGAAAGGGTGGGTTTTAAAAATTCTAAAAAGTGGTAAAAGGGTGTGATACTGGATTTTATTGCTATAAAGGGTGGTTTTGTAAAAAGGGTGGGTCAGAAATAAAAAGGGTGGGTTCTGATAATAAAATGCAAATTACTATCTGTGCAATCATGTTTGCCATGATGCATTACAATTTGAAAATAAAGAGTGTCATAACATCCAACAAGTTCCCGTTAAATACAATAGTCCATGCATTTTTTTTTGTGGGCAAAGTGGATTTTAATTAACAAAAAATGGGAAATTATCTTACTTTGTAGGTTATCTACACATAAATGGTAAAAAGAAACAACGGTGTGATAGCTGTAGAATTTCCAATGAATTATAAAAAGGGTGGGTCATTACTTTTCAATATAAAGGGTGTTTTCATAAAAAGGGTGGGTTAAAAATAAAAAGGGTGGGTTACAAACACCACTGCCAACTATGTATCCCTTGACATTTGTCAACACAATTGGATAGCAGCACAGTCAGTTGAATAATTAAAACATGACTTTTCATTAGCAAGAGAATTTTTCTAACATGATGCGAGCTGACATCGACATACAAAAATGCCACTGGATATACACTGCAAGTTGAATAATTAATACTGTATGTTTCAGTTTATTACAAATAACGTCTCAGTGAATTAACTGTTTGATAGATCTCAAACATTTCTATTGAGATTACTGCATGCGCAAGTTGATAGTAATAGAATGGGTTCTCTATTGCAAACCTCATATGAGCAAGTTTTGCATGTCACTAGAAGATGGAGTCTGTGGCAACTGCAAGTTGAATAATTGATAAAGTGTGCATCCAGGTTTGTTCATATATCAAGTGTTTAAATGATGAGCTCAATTTTCTGAAATTACATAATGGAATGCCCAAGCTTTGCAGAAGCCATTATGTTTAAAAGTGTTTCTTGTGCATCAAACCTAAAAAGCTCGCAACATCTGAAGCATCCTTTTATTATAAGTTACGACTGAAATATTGATAACAAATTAACTTAAAGGTGTGTGACCAGATCAACAACCTCGTCCTCCCACTTTACTCCATCAAAATACAGATTTTGGTATCAGAAGAAAGTCCATAAATTTTGTCATTACCCCAGTCAAATTTAAGGCCCACAAAATGTTGTGAACAAAAATGTCTCCAAATGCAGTCAACCACATTATTTAACATATACTCTCCAAAATGACCAAACATTTCTGCATCTACTACCCAAATGGCTGAACTGATTTAGCTCATAATTTGTCATCAAATGTTTTTTTTTATTATTCCATGTGAGGGACAAAACACCATATGAAAAATCAGACCATGATTGGATATCTCACCTAATTAAAAGCAAAAGAAAATTGAGGCACAATAAAACTAAAATTTCACAGTTCTCACTCACTATATTCAAAGAATATAAGCTGTGGGTTGCCCAGCCTATCTTACAAATTGACCTCACATGACCTTTGACCTTGGCACATGACCTTTGACCTTGGCACATGACCTTTGACCTTGGCACATGACCTTTGACCTCATCAACAAATGCTGGATCCCATGTTGCACCTATTAATCAAGTTAGTACTTCAACTTTTCAATGGAGGTCAATTTTACATTTTTAACCTAATTTTCAACTTGACCTCATGTGACCTTTGAAATTGGTACATGACCTTTGACCTCATCAACATGTGAGGGATCCCATGGTGAACCTGACACTAGTTTGGTTCCAATTGAACTCCAACTTTTCAATTGAGGTCAATTTTTAAAAACTTAACATTTTAGTAACACATACACGACGGATTGCAAAGTGGTTCTGCCAGCTATGCTGACGGCCCACCAAAAAAATGTATAAGTGGGAGGTGAAGCTAAACATTTTTACCTCGGTCTAAAAGGAATACTTTATTAACATAAACTAATACAGCATCCAATTTCTGTCGGGGAACAATCTCCTTGCACTTGCAACAAACAGATGATTATCTGATGAAAGATGATATGGTTAGGTGTTTGGTATACCCCCCTCCACCAGACATCCCACAAATGAAATCTGCCCCCTTCCACTATTTAGCTGGTTCCATCACTGTGCAATATAAGCTCCCCGACGATTCCCATATCACATCTGATCTGAGGTTATTAGTTATTATGCAAGTTTGCAGTTCTAACCAGGGACTATGTTTTAACAGACACTCAGAATACGTAATGTTCTCACTTCAATATAACTCATGGGATGATTTCAATTTATAGCTATCACAAGTAGGGGAAATTGCTTGTTGAAAGCCAAAATATGCATGATCAGAATTTTGCCAGATTTAATTGAGCTGTAACAAGATTTCTCAAGTGAGGTTCGGTAATTTGAGATAAAGCTGGTAGTCTCTAAACAATTTAATCTATTATTGTGAAACATGGGGAGAGGTTCTACATTGTTATTAAAATAAACTTCAACAAATCTATTTCTTTGCATGAATGTCATGTGGCTGATGCGAGATTTGCCCAAATATATTGCTGCCAAGCTCACAAAAATGTGATTTCTTTTTTCTCTTTAAAAAATCCATGTTTAACAAGTTATGTGTTGAAGTCTCATGTTGTGATATTATATAAAAGCAGAATATAACAAATTTAGCGCAACACAAATTTTACAGCTAATTTGGATTATTTGCTCCACATGCTGGGCAAGTTTTACAAATTTTATAAAAGAAAGTGGACAAACAGTTTAAAATATAGTTAACACAGATTTCAACATTTTGATGTTACGAGCAAATGTCTGTACCACGATTATTTCCCCATAGGCCACTGTGTTGTAATTTCTGTCCGTTGACAGACAGAAAATTCAAAATTACGAATTTCTTCCAGAGTGGATTGAATTTGCTTGTAAGATTAAGCACACTTGGGCCAACGGTTCAGATGATATAAAAATTCGAACTTTTTTTTTGATAGTTCTACGCTGCATGTGGATCACGAAATGCCCCTTTAAGTGAACCATGCAGATTTGCTAATTAGAAAAAAAGTGAGAAAGTAATCCATCGACACAAGTCATTCCCACTTGGAACCAATTTGCATTTCAAATTCCTTTGAAACATGGCAAGACAATACTGCTGATTAAAAAGTCTGGCCAAGCTCCCATCTTAATAGTTAAAGTTGACTGTTTGCATTAACATTTACTTTGGCACTAGCTATGTTACCATATGGTGAAAGAGCTTGGCAGTATTACATGTAGACTTACAGGATTTCTGTCATCTAAAAACAATATCTGGACGCTTCGCACAATTATATTTATTTAAATGAAATAGTTCTGAAGTGTGGGTTTTGTACAATTATTTTTAGGCAAAACAAAGACCAGAATTTACTTTTGCGCTAGTTTGGTAGTTATAATCAGGCATTGCAGTCTCATTTTACATTTGTACCTTACAGAGATTTTGAACAACATGCTAACACTATACTCCAATCACTCTAAAACATTGCATTAACTATGGAGAGACCAATGTCATAATACAATCCCTACATAAACATAATATTAGCTAGCTATACTTTGATTACTACCAAATAGGTGGGCCTCATAACAGTGCGAACTGATATGGAATAATGTAGGCGCAAGAGCCACATTGCGTATATTAATGCGTGGCGCGCGCGATTCTGTGCAAACGCTCAAGTACATTTGGTTTACTTTACGCGCGGAACGATAACAACCGAATAATTCCCGCCTATTTGGTGGTAATCAAAGTATAGAGTTATTTTACCACAACTTGGAGCATCTTCTCTGAGTTCTGTTACAAAATGTTTTTGAATTATGAGATGGCCACACAATTGTGGTTTTATCACATTTTATTGTCAAAATATGCAAATGAGCTCATTGATATTTATACCCTGTCCAAAAAATATACAGCTCATGACTTCATTGTGTCCTATCACCATGCCACGATAGAAGTGGACTTATAAATTTGGTTTAGTCTCTAGAGTGGATAATTAATTTTCTTGAAAATATGCAAATGAACTTATTAATATTCATAACCTGTCCAAAAAGTATCCAGCACATGACCTCATCATGTTCTATAACTGTGCCGCATTTGAAGTTAAATGTTGTCTAATAGTCTGTAGAGTGGATTAGTGAATGTTCTGAGTAGCCAATCATCCAACATGCATCCAGGCATCTTTCTGCATGATCACATCCCGCAACATGGTTGTGGGGCCAACAAATCACATTGTTTTTTAAACTTCAAACTTTAAAAGTTTCTCAATGTATTTTTTTAATGATGTAGTTTAAACCATCACTACACTCTGCACAAATATCAATAAAATTAAAAACATTATCACATGAAACATTCATGTTTTAAACAGTCCCATAAGCCTGTGTGTTTTAAAGATAGGTATGTCACAAACAAAACTTAGCCCAATGGTTCAGATAATTTAAAATTCTCTTCATTTTCACATAAGAGTCCCATGGGAGTGATGAAGCTGTGGGTGAAAATTGGGACTCTTCAAAAAGTACTTTTATTGCTTTAATGGTGAATATTAACATGTGGATTAGGTCCAAGTCAATTCCAGGTTTTTTTGGGGTTTTTTTTACTTTTTTTCCTGCTTGATGAGGTGACTTTTTAATTTTTCATTATTTCATCAGATTTCATTATTGACCTAATTATTGTTGTTTAAAAGCCAAACTGATGTGATTTATAAACACATTTTTATGTTTTAAAAACAAGAATATGTTTCCAATTGCTAAACCTAACCTGGTAAAAACAACATTTTGAAAATAATGAATTATTTTGGCAATCTTGAAATTTTGATGCGGGTATTTCTAGTCTCCAAAAAGCGATATGGGTGGGTAAAGTATAAACTCAGAATCAACTTTCATGCGCCTTAACTGTTCTATTTTTTTTTTCTGAGAAACCCACTTAGTCCCTTGTTGCCAGGAAGTATGTCTAAATTTGTCAAGAATCACTTCAGTCCTCACATCCTGGCACTACAAAACTGATTTTGTCCAAACATATCAGAATGGAAGTGAGTTTTGGAAAAACACTCTTCAGTTGTCCTCCAACAGCCAGGCATCCCCTCATTGGAATTAGGTCTTTAATTGTTATCATAGGTAACCTACCTCGCACTTGGTTGTCATTACATTTGCTTTGTGGGAGTATACTAAATATAATAAAATACATGTACTGCATTCACTGAGCATATGTCATCTTCTGATGTTATTAACAAAACGTATCCAAATCCAGTCGAACACATAAAATCACACACTGTCCTGTGGGCCAATTTAGGCCAAAAAAAGAGAAGTTTGTCTCTGGACCCCGCGCGCATAGCTTTTAAAATCAAAATTTGCGCGTAGCGCTCCACGCTGGTGCGATATTTTATTCCCCTTCTCTTTTCTTCTGAATCGCACCGGGCCCGGTCTGATTGATGACATCGTAGACTATTGGCGGCGCACTACGGCACACACAAGCTGTCTCTACACAGCCCATGGGCATACACGACAAGCAGCGTGTGATTTTGAAAGAGGAAAACGAAAAACAGGAGTATTTTTGATCTTCGGTTTGAATTCTTAAAAATATAATGATTGTACCGTGCGAATCACAAAGAAAGACGGCGAAGTGCTCAGGAATTGCACCGATGATCCGAAACGGGCCACTGCACAGGAATTGGCCACATTCTCTCTCTTGATGGATCAGCATGCGGCAGATGATTTTGTCCAGGCAATGGAGCCCTTTTATCTTCAACTGCTAGCACTGTTTCGCCAGGTGCGGGAAGACTATGGGATGCCTGGTTGGCACAACCAGATTGTGATTCAAAAATTTGGCTAAGAGGGCCACCAGCAGGAGCATGCCAAAAAAATAGCAATAGAAATAGCCTATTTCTTAAAAAAAAAAAAAAAGAGCGTGCACTTGCTTTTTTGTCATTAGGGTCCATACAAACTTCTTTTTTTTTTGGCCTTAGGACTTTACCTCGGCTCTTCAAACAGCTGCGACCAATTTAAATCAAAATTTGTAATCAGATGTTTTTGTGATTTCATCCTCCATGTTAGGAGAAAAAACCAGATCGAAAAAAGACCATGATCGGCGTCACCCACTTAAATGTACAAATGCACATCTGATCAATACTGAAATGGTGTACAACAATTATAGATAGATGTATGACGATTTATCTCTCTAATGAATGCCGACCTACCAATAAATTACATCAAGTATCTTTGTAATTCCCTAAAGGTCACTAGGACTTTATCGTAGATTTTGCCCCACTACATGAAAGAAGGTGGGAAGCGAGACGAGAGTGATTTGAAATGATCTCGTGGCAACCAATAAGCTATGAGCAGTACAAGGTCTCTCATGTGATATGTCTATTGGTTTATGCTGCTGCTTTAATGCCGGTGTATTATTTAACAAGACCTCCACTCCTCAGGGCTATTAACAAATCCAGAGTCAATAATGCCTGAAGCTAGTAGAACTAGCCGCATTACGCATGTGTCTTGATGACCAACGAAGAGTCAAACCATTTCTGAACAGTATGAGATGAATCTTTAAATACAATTATTGCAATTCAAAATAACTGTATCTTGAAATGGATGGAAAACCCACAGGGAAGAAAGAAGGAGAATGGAAAAGTCATTTAATTTGTAATGTTAGGATTAGATTGCTATTGGAGATAGTTAATTTCTTTACTTGTTCGGTCTCAAGTTGGAGGGTGATGTCATGACGCAACTTTACATTCGGTCTGGCATTTGGATTGCGCTGCCTTTGTTCGCGTGCATAAATGCTGCAATTCCAAGGTCGACGCGTGCGCTTCTTGGGTGCAAACCTAACACACGCAATGACGTCACCCCCAAACTTGAGATCGAACAGAGTATAGGTTTTATTACAGGTAAGGATCATGAAGACTGAATCACAAAGTGAAATTGACATATTTGACAAGGCTACCAGATTTTGAATTGTAGCAGCCCATTGGTCTCCTAGAGCAATATCAGGAAAATCTGACCAAAAAAAAAAGATAGTTCACATGTTTCCGACCCATTTTTTTTAAAACTTGATTTGCTTGCCTGGTCATGTTCAGGAAGAAACCAATGTTGATGAGTAATATCTTTATGTGTTTAATTGCCAATTTTAGTTACAGTTTTATTTTTACCTATGTGTGTACCTTTTTGGTTACCCCACCCCCCCCCCCCTCCACTTACCTGTCTTTCGGCTTATCAAAATTGGACCAAATATGCAACATATTCTGGTGCATCCAGTGATCAGGTTGGAGGTCCTTTGCAGCAAAGTAGGCTAAAAAGTTTAAATGCTCTCATTTGAAAAGTTGTTCACACAGCTTGGGGCATAGGTGCAAAATGGACACTGGTGTCTTGTTATGAGGGCGGGACGCCTCTCACATTGCTTTCGTCGTCGTGCGAGTTGTCTTATATAGTGTAGCATTTTGTTTACTTTACTTAGTTGTTTTAGATTCGACCACACAAATTGCCATGACGCTTTTTAGGGATGATAGAAACGGGATGTAGAAGGAGAAGGTATATGATTTAAATCAATACGCAATATATTGGAAATCTGAAAAAAAATGTTTCAAACATTGGAATTCTTAAGTGATTTTCGAGAGATCTTGTAGCAGAGAGTGTTTTTGAAGAAGGAATAAAATCTGCGTAAGTTGTTTGAGCTCCGAGTGTTACCTATTTCGCGAGATGGTTTCAACCACTTCAAGTGGCTAGATGTTCCTGTTTCGGCTTCCTTACTTGGTGCAGGGTGTAATTTTTAATTAGTGAAATGGCTGAGGCAATCTAGGCATACTTTTTAGGATTTTACTTCTTCTACTGTTGTAAATATATTATATATAAACCCGTATATAATATAAGGGTAATATAGGGATATTTGTAATGGAGAATACGTTTGATTGTGTTCGAAGAAGACATCTTCGCTTGGGTTGCGCCGTATCGAACCCCTAAAGCTTAATGGAAAAGTCGCACATCTTACGTCATAGCTCCTTGCGAGATTCCACGGTGGAAGATTCGAGTAATCAACTTCCAATATCCCATAATACATTATGTCAAATTGTCCAAATAACACTGGTATAGTTTTAAAGCTTGTGACTTCATGATCAGTACATGATGCAGTCTTAAAATACCACATCTACTGCGTTATGGGATATGGTGAAATCGATCACATAATCTAATCTCCAAGATTATCACCTAATTTGTGGCCACATGTGAAAGAATCGAGTAATCACTAATATCCCATAATACACTGTGTCAAGTTATCCCAAATAACATTGGTAACAGTGGATGACATGACGATGTGTACACGCAGTCTGATACCTTATCTACTGTGTTGTGGGATTATGGTGAAATGCATTTAAATCCTTTTAAGGGCTTCCGTGCTATGTTGTTTATTGCCCGCAATCTAATTGACAATGTTTAGGCCTACATGCTAACTAATAGAAAAAAATAATTTGCTTTTGCTGTGGACAAAGGTAGTTTTAACCAAGAAAATGTTGTAAATGAGAAAAAATCAGCCCAATTTGATATCAAAAACATGACATTAGCTTATTTGTTAGGTATTTGGATGACCATGTATGTGTAGATTAAAAATTGTGAGCTGAAAATTACAAAGCTACTGCTATAACTGACATTTTGGTCATTCAGAGATATGGGCCTTTTAAGTTCATAAAACATTTTGTTTTGAGTCAGTAAAATTGCAAAATATCAATTTCCCACCCTATTTTCATACTTCAACTTATGATGTCATAGTGACTTCAGTATTGCGAAAGTTGATACTCAATTTCATACCAATAGAAATAAGTAACTCTAAGCTATCGTGTGGTACCTAATATATAGGAATTAGAAGTCCAGTAAGGAAAATTGGGGGGGGGGCGTTCGGGAGCTTGCAGGGGTGGGCGCGCATACGTGTGTTGCGAATTTGGGTTGTATGTGTCTGTTTGTCTATGTTTAATGAAAGTGAGATTTGAATATTTTACGTGTGTATATTTTGGTTTTAATAATTTAGTCATTATATTGTTTTTTGATAATAGTTAATTTTACGTATTTTAAAAAGAAAATTATTATACTTTTTAATATTTAAAGCCACTCACATTTCAACGATTTGGCTGTTTTTTTAAAACCTGAAATAATAATAATGATAATAAAATTGTGTAATTTGATCCAGGTTAATTCATAATGTATTACAATCATCTTTACTTGTATGCAAAATATTTTTGCTTAATATTGTAACGAATAATTTTTCACTCTACTGCATTATTTACATAATTATTTATCATATGGGCGATTCCAGCGTCATGGACATTACATGTGGACCAATTTTGCTGCTTTAGTGGTATATTTAGGTTATTTATAAGCTCTGTATTTTTGGTTTGTTAATTGATTATTGTAGCTGGGGTAAAATTGTACCTCTCATCAAATTTTGTAGGGAAACCATTGCTAATTATTACGACAGGAGTTATGCAAATGAGCGTCATGGACATTACGCAGAAAAAAAATGTTTTGCACACTGTTGAAGTTCAACTCAAAAACAATATCTTTAATAGTGTACTGTTTCCCGAGACCCCGGTTGAAGTACAATTCAGTTCATAAGGTCTCCTCTTGGTAAACTTTTGCCTCAAAAGCTCAATTTTAGCTAAATTTCAGTTCCAAATCCGGCAAATTTCTCAAAATTTCAGTTCCTAAGACCCTACTCTGGGACACAAATTAAGTTCCCAATCCCCCAAGTTCGGAAATGGGGTCGCACATCCCTACCTGAAAAAAAAATAGAGCCACTCCTACCGGCGCAATCGCTCTGCATTTAACGGTCATTCACAAAGCCCCCCCCATCGCCAAAGACGCCCGAATAAGGTTCCGGAAGGAACCAAACCAAACCCCAAACCCCTCCGGAAAAGCGAAAGCCGAGAACCGCGAAATTCTAGTTTAACCTGAATTTGTTCAGAAAGGCACAATATCATTACTATTTGAGTCCATATGAATTTTAGATTTTCAACAGTTTGAAGACAATTTTTTTAATGTAATTACAAATCTTTTTTTGAATTAACATTCTGTAATACTTTAAATTATTTGTCAAAATGCTTCCCTCATCGAAGAAATTTTTCAAAGTATGCTCCTCCCATCAGCATATCCCTGAAATGTTACCACTCCCCAGTCACTGACTTTTAATGTATTATATTGTTGTACCCTCCAAGTTTCAGCATCAACAATCGACCCCAGCCTCCAAGTTTCATGTCCACACACCAATGTTGACCTCCTTTGACCTTGAATGACCCTGATGACCTTTGATCCACTAACCAATACAAACTCGGTCTTCAGAAGGTCAAGGGGCACCCACCAAGTTTTCAGGAATGTGCGACTTGCGGTCTCCAAGAAAAAAGACGCGGTCAGACAGACAGAGTGACAGACAGACAGAGAGATGACTGTTATAAATATTTAGATAACCTAAACTAAATTTACCACAGGGTTGAAAAGGTCAAACATTGGATAAGAACATTATTACATTATCTCCAGAGCATGTAATATAAACTTGAATAGCGGTTGCCTGCGCTTCAACCGCTAGCTGATTTGAGTGGGAGCGATCACTAAACGGGTTGATCACTATTCACATGATGCAAAACTTCAGCGACATTGATATTTTCTCCATGCCATCTCCTTTATTTGCCTTTTCGCGCGCTGTCACAAATTCACGCTTTACTAAATGTGTTAAGTCAAGAGCTATTTTCGCCAACATTATGAGCCAGGAGAACGTTTACTGCCAACAGGCCAACCAAGGAACCCCCATTCCCAAAGACCCCCTCAGTTGCGTAGCTGGGGTCGGAGGAAAGGGGCTACCCACTTGGAAGATATTGCGACAAAATCGGGAAATTTTGAGGCAAAATCAACCGTTTTGGACACTACCCTCTGAGATCGGGACGATTTTTCCTTGACCGAGCTGACTTTTCCCTGACCGCGCTTTTGCCCCCCCCCCCTCCAAAACCTATAGATGTCATCGGGCCACGTGCCCTGGGCACCGCCTTAAAGGGGTGAAAGCGGGCAATTATTTATGGGCAAATAGGCTGCAATGATTCAAAAAATAAACTTTAATGAGATAACCATGATAGGTCTAATGTAAATATACTCTTTGCTCGAGGAAAGCATGTCCACTTTTCATTCTCTCCCATATAGGTCTAGCTTGGAGATCCAAGCATTAATTAACATTTAGGCCAGTTTTTAGATTTAATCGAAATAACAAATCGTATAAGCTCTGTGTGCGTATCAGTAGTGTTACAATCACATAATGGGAGAGAATGAAAAATGGACATGCTTTAAAAAATGGACATGCTTTCCTTGAGCAAAGAGTATATTTACATTAGACCTGTCATGATTCATTACAGTTAACTGTTCTTGCGTATGTGCCGCAAATATGGGTTTCGTTTTTAGTCTTCTGGTATGACCCTTTTTTCAAGCCAATTTTGGTATAGTAATCTTTTTCCAAATCTTAAAACAATTTCTTGAAAATTAAGTCCAATCTCCTCAACCTATGGGTCCCTTTTTTCGGCAAAAATCACTATAGATATGAGCCCTACTTCCAGATTCCCGGAGGCACGTACGCGTCCGTCCCTACCCAAACTTGAGGCCCACCACGGCCATATCAATATTTTGTCATATACTCTCTTCAAACCAAAGATTGAAAATCAATATTAAAGATTGGGATGAAGGAAAGATTTAAAAGTCTTTAATTCATCC
>JAMKCH010002668.1:0-35850 GCA_023653785.1 Ophioderma brevispina | reverse complement strand
TCAGAATTAAAAAAAGAAGTCCTAAAAAAAATTATGCGGTCAAAGACCAATTTTAAAGAGACATGAGGAGATTTCCAGAAAGAAGCGCCCCCAATTTTTTTCGAACCCAGGTTTTTTGCATATTTGGGATGCTTTCCAATGTATTAGATCACACCTGAAGTGAATAAGCAGAATACGCCGTCTTTATGTAATAATATGATGATTTAGTACTTTCTGCCGTGCACGACAGAAAGTCAAAGCACGGTGTTCTATGGGGACAATTACGATAGTCAGGCAAGTTCAAAACAAGGTTTGCTGTTTTCTTTTGTACTTGTTTGTCCAATAAACCTTCGGAATGTTCTTGGGAGGTGATTTACTATCGATTCTGTGCAATTTGAGAGAAATTTGTATCCAAAAAAAATCTCCTCATGTCACTTTAAACAAAATGCGCGCAGTCTTCTGAGACAAACTTTTTTTTCTTGGCCTAATCTCTCTAAGCCAAATAATATGCTATAATCTTTCCAAGCCAAATAAAAGTGTGCAGGATGGGTGAAAGAAATCCATCCAGTCTACAGGGAATGAAGCCTATCAACTCCATTCAACTCCATTCATGTCTATACAAACTTCTATTGATTATTTTGTGCTGAAATTACATGGTGAAAAAAAGGCTGGAAATGACCAGCTGACTTCGACCAGTGGCGTAACCAGAAGGGCAGGGGGAAGCTCTTCCCCTTGTGGGGACTCTTGTCCCCCTCTTCCCCCCTGTGGAATTAGTGATTTTCTGCACATGTGCCAATTTTACAGTGAAAAACAACTTAGGCCTTTCTTTACTGTACTAACAAACTTTAATATATGCTTGCCCCCCCAAAAAAAATATGTGCCCGGGGGGGGGCCACTTGTATTCAAAGGTGGATATGATGCGTGAACAAGAAAACATGTAAAAAGGGTGTCTTTTTTCCAACAGGCGATGTACGCGCATACATCATTCAGGGTGTCAAAAACAGCAAAATATGGAAAAAAGGGTATGTTTTTTTTCTTAACCCTGAAATTGTCATGTTATATCTCATTAAGCAGGGATTAAAATCATCAAAAATATTGCAATGGGAACTTGGGAAGTAAAGCAAAACAAGAAAATAAAGGGTATATTAATGATACAATGCATTGAGTACTTGTTGAGGGTATCATAAACAGATAAAAATACTTGTTTAGGGTATGTTTGTTTTAGCTTGTTTTTAGTAGGTGAAAATATGCGTCCATGTTCATGCATCATATCCACCTTTGAATACAAGTGCCCCCCGGGTGCCCCCCCCCCCTTTGTTCCTCTGAAAAAAAGCTGGTTATGCCACTGACTTCAACTTGAAACTAGGGCCTTTCTGGGTGGCTATTTTAATATTCCTATAAAAATAGTTGTTTTTAGCATAGCACTCAATGCAAGTCAAGTCCAAACTTACCCATTTCAGCTATTGTACAGAATACTGTAATTTGCTGGAAATGTTTCTGTGTCCCTTTAACAAATGTTCCAATAACTACTCTCTTAAAATGAAAGAGTTAAAAATCACTTTGAATTTCGAGTTATTTTAAATTAACTCTAATTGAGTGGCTTTTAGCTCTAAAAGAGCGAGAAAATGCAACCTGACACCTTAACTCGCGGTTAACTGAGCTCACTCTGCTACCGAGTGGCTCAAAATGCCACTCTTCTTCAGAGTGAAGCCCACTCTGAACTCTTATCAACCGGATTTTAGCTCTAAAAGAGTGAGAAAATGCTCACTCTTTTTCGGAGTGAACTAATAGCCAATCAGAAACGCCGCAAATCGCGTGATTATTTTCGAACAACATGGCGGACAAGTTAAGTGAGACCGCCAGCAAACAGTTGAACTAAGTTGAAATTAGTGAAGAAATCATAGATATTTTCACGGGTTAGTATATTGTATGTGTCGGTCACAGTTTAGAGCATTTACAGACAAAGTTTGGAGAAGCATTAAATGTTATTTACTGTATAATCACTCTTACATATGGTAGTCTGTTCCAGGCTAAGGCTTACCCTGTACGAAACGCACAATCAATGCATGTCATGGGAAACAGGCATTCCCATGATCATACACAATCATGCTTCCACATCTGAATGTGTCACTGAATACATGCCAATGATGCGACACAATATTCAGTCATTCACGATGCTATTAATTTTGACCTACACATACAATAACTCTCACACAAACACTACAATTCCTAAAGAAATCACAACCTATAAGAGTGACTAGTTCCTCCTAAACAGTAGTTATCAGTTTCACTCTTTCCTTACGTTATTTTGTTCCCCACCATCTTTATTTTGAGTGGATCTCACTCCAAAATAAAAAGATGGGTCCTCAGTTGGCTCTTTTTGGAGTGAGATTGTTTCATCCTTTTAGAGTGTTTTTTCACTCTTTCGTTTTAAAGAGTATTGTAATTTACTGTGCCAAAACTAATTTGTACCTGTGGCACTGCTCAACATACATGATAGGTATGTGAGCATGCATTGAAACACATCCTAATTACCCAACTGTGGCATTGCTAATTGATGTCAGACAAATGCTCTATGTTTATGCTGTGGCCACGATTTGCCAAAATCCTACTTAGAACTGCAAATACATCAAGGCATAAAAGTCTTATCATGCCCCTGCATCTTTGCCAATTGAAATTTGTCCACTTAACATTCATTTTGCAAATGCAAGGGTAAAAAAAAAAAAAAAAAAAAAAAAAAAAAAAAAAAAAAAAAAAAAAAAAAAAAATAAGTACTTTTTGTTCCTCTTTTCTCCCGAAGTGCACTGTTGCAAATTGCCGAGTATAATACATTTTTATTTATATTCATTGGTTTTGTGGTTAAGTACATTTTATGTTAGATTTAGACCCTCAACTTTCCATATTTGTTATTGATCTACAATTCTTAATTTTGATGTTCCTTTTGTTATCTCAGGGACATAACAGTTTTTTTTCCGGGGGGGGGGGCCACATATTATTTTAAGGGGTGCAAGCGTATATTAAAATTTGTTGGTATAAGTATATGGCCCTATGTAAATCACTAATTTTTTCAGGGGGCAATGGGTGCAAGATTCCCCACAGGGGACAGCTCCCCCCCCCCCCCCGACCCCTCTGGTATGCCACTGGTATCTTTGTGCTAAAAGTTAGTATAGTACTGTTGTTCTAAGTCTGTATTATGCATATTCACACCCTGTTCATGTTAATATTCATATGTATTTAATTTACTGAAGTCCCGGGTGGGGGGGGTGGGCCACTTGTATTCAACGGTTGATATTATGCGTGCACATGGACTTTCAAAATAACCCCTAACACGTATTTTCAACTGACTAAAAACAGCTAAAACATAACCCTAAACGTATTTTTATCTGTTTATGATCCCTCAAACAGTATGGCAGTGGCTTGAATCGTAAATATACCCTTATATCTTGCTTTGCCTTTACTACTTCTACTTTCCCAAGTTCGATTACAATATTTTTGGATGATTTTGATCCCTGCTTAATGAAATATAACATGACAATTTCAGGGTTAAGAAAAAACATACCCTTTTTTCCACATTTTGCTGTTTTTGACACCCTAAACGCGTACGCGCGTACATCGCCTGTTGGAAAAAAGACACCCTTTTTACGCGTTTTCTTGTTCACGCATCATATCCACCTTTGAATACAAGTAGCCCCCCGGGACTGAAGTTAATGACCAATCAAAGTAAACTGCTGATGCCACAGTCAGCTCTATCACTGCATTTCAAATCTGCATATTCATAATTATGATAATGGGCTAATTTGATTTTTCATCCAAATGTTAGTCAATCAATGTGTCCAATCAACATAAAGGGGAATGACCTGATTTAAGTAAATTTTTCATCTTGATAGAATGGCCTTCACCCAAAACCCAATCTGTGAAGTTTTTGCGCCGATATTTCAACCCATTTTGAAGTGAGAGCTAAAAATGTGATTTTGTAATCCCCATACTTTGTAAAATTAATATTGGTTAACCAAAATGGGGCATATTTTCGCTGATAACATCCAAACCAAACATCCTTTAGCCCCTAAGATTTCACAGGGAAAATGACAAAAATAGTAGCTTTCTTCTGATGCCAAAATTTAGACCACTTACGGTAAAATCTGGGGTCCCTGGGAACGAGGCTATTAGCAATCTAACCATGGACCTTTAAACCTCGCTAAAATGATAGGGCATTGTTGGTTGAGTGTCATTATATAGTATGTTAGGTCAAATGTACATATTTGTAATAATTCTAATTGGTCAATTTTCATATTTCGATATGCATTCACATTTATATTGACAAGCTAATTTGCCTATTTTGTCAAGTAATATGATTCTTTTAGTGAGGTTCATACTTTTGGTTCTAAAGCAGTCCCCAGACAAAATGTCAACCATGCTAGCATGGTTGACCATGGTCAACCATAGAACTGTTTTTGAAATTTTAACTACTTAGTTCCTCAGATAGACAAGGATGTATATCTATTCTTCTTTCCCTGGAGATGGCCAGCACACATTGGTGTTAAAAAAACCCATGTGCGCTTGGCCGGATTTGAACTGGTGACCGTCGTATTACTAGCACGACACTTTTGCCAACTAAGCTATCAAGCCAGGGTTGGTAGAGGAGCGATACATATTATCTATAGGTGTTAGGTCCGAAAGGTGTTCTTCGCTTTCCTAGTGGATAGCATCAGAATGGTATATTTACATATACGATTTATATTTCTTTTTGAAATTTTAACCAAATTTGAAATTTTTGAAGACAATGTTTAAGGGAAAATTGGAATGGAAAAGTCAAATATTAATGCTAAATCAATGCTTTTTTCACCCTATTCCACCTGAAAGCAGGAATGTTTGCCTGTGATTGGAATTTTTTGTACTAATCGTCAGAATGAAACAAAAGGACTGGCTGTGTGTCTGGGAGAAATGTGGAATTATTTAAAGGTTGCTTTTAATTCTTGATAATTATCATATCATGGCAAGTAAGCATAAAAGAAGCTACACTTTTAAAAGTGCCGTCTAGATCATCGGAACACAGCGGTGAAGAGATGCATTCATTTGTAACACACATTCTAACTATTCAACCTTGCTACTTACTAATTACTAACAGACAAAGCGGTTTTCTCTATGCACCGTCATGATTTGGCTCAATCCTATACTTTAATTCTCATTCTGAACTCTGTGTGAATCCGAATGTTTCCAGGCACATCCTTTTCTTCTTCTTCTTTGTTTTAGCGTTGTGACTAGGAACTGTGATGATGTGTTAAATGTGTGTATGAACTCGGTCAAATGGGAGTTTGAAATGGATACATCAGTGGGGACTATTTTACTATTTTTTCAATCCTATCAACCCTGGCCCTGATAGATTCTGCATCATGAGTTGATGGCTTTTGAGATGGCTTCCCAAATGACCTGCAGTCATAAATTTTTGAGGAGCCATCTCAAAAACCACTGACCTAAGACTAGGCTTGTTTGTACTCATTTTTCATGCTGATTCTGAATGTGTACATGAGAATGCATAATTTTGAAAGGTTGCTGTCCGTAGCTAGGCTATACAAATGAACCTCTTTGTTGACCGATATTGTATTACAACGAGAAGCAAATACATTAATAAAGAGTTTTACACTGAGACAAGTCAAGTTAATTGAATATTATTTCTGAATTACGACTGAGGATTAGCATAAATTAATCCGAGTATGGTAGTAGTTTTACACTGAAATTTGATGTCTGAATTCCCGCTGTCAGAAAATTGATTACATATTGTTTGACGCGCTCCCTCATCCATTGGTTCTTTTGGACTTTTGGTTCAGCGCTGCGGCCCCTTATGAATGCACCCATCTTCCCCCCGAGCGGCCGCCCCCCTCCTCTCCCTTCTGGTTGCCTTCTGGCCATGCTTTCTTCTGTGTAATTAGGCTAAATGTTTGTAAAACTAACATCAAACTAGCGAAAACAAAGACAACATGTCCAATTTTTGGATTTTTTGGAATAAACCGTGTCTACTTTCATGTTCGCAGAAGTTGTTTAAAAACACAGTTGCATTGCTTGGCGATAAGCTGGAACTGCACAAAATGCACAGACGCAGGTCACTTGTTTTTGGCCAGTAGACAAGAAATCGATTATGTGTTTCGTTTTTATACTAAACAATTTGAAATTAAATTGACACTTTATAAATTCACCCAAAAGTAAGGTGCTAAAAAGCAACAATATGAATTCTACTTTTTGAAGTCGTATCATTATGATTGCACATGTTTACCCCTTCAGAAAAAGTGAAATCAATGACGAAGTCGATCAAATTCAATTTGATCTTCTGGGCCCAGTGTAAACAGGATAATAGAGGCGGGCTTCTATATTGCTGCTTATCCCTTCGACAGAGAGTTTATTGGCTAGAAAGAGTTCTTCTCAAATTCCCCCAGGTGGGGATTGGATTCCATACATTTTGACATAAAATGCACATAACCTAACTTTTGTGGGGACATTTTTGTCAGAATTACCCAAAACGCACCTATTTTTTTTTTTTTTTTTTATCAAGATGTGCCTTTGTTTTCTTCCCAGTTACACAAATAAATAGGTTGATAAACAGCTACATTTTTACAAGGTCGGTTATTGAGGCAAATCAATATTTTTTTTAGGCTAATTAACTCCTTTCTGGCAATGGAAACAGCATGTTGTACACAGTGTGCTATAGCCAAACCCACATCCTCCTGACCAACAACCAGTTATAGGAGATGGTTAAACTCTCCTGGATATGTGGTAGTTTAAATGATGTCAAAGGATGTGGATGGGCTCAATTCTAATGCATTAAGGTCTAATCAAAATAAACATCAAAATATTTGTTTCCAAATCTGGACATAAATGGAGGGATTTCAGAAACGGTTAGAAGAGTTTATTTTCCTGTTTTGTCTGTATTTGTCCTTTTTTTCACACATTCATACCCTTTGTATTGTGTACCTGGAATGTGGAATCTACCAAGCAATTAGATGATCGTTTTTCATTGCCATTTTAATCTGTTTGCAAGTTAGGTAAGTACAAAGCTTTTAATTTTTATTTATGGATTTTTAATTAATCTCAATCTATACCAGAGTAAACACCAACTGTAAATGGTAATAATAATAAAATGCATTTTTATGGCACTCTACAGAGAACACATTTGCCTAAATGTTGACAATGCCACTTTCTAAACTTTTTTAACAACAATATAAATCTAAAAGCAAATTTATTGCAACAATTCATCAAAACACCTGAAATTCCAAAATGAAGTAACTTTTTTACTTGACACTTCTAAAGGGGCATTTTCATGATCCACATTCATGCATCGTCCCCCCCCCCCGACTGTTTGCTTCAACAAATTGTTGATATTTTTATAATCATCTTAAACCGTTGTCTAACCTAGCATTCATGTGTGCATAATCTTGCATTATGTGGAAATTCAAAATTACCCCTGGGGAAAATTTGTAATTTTGGATTTTCTCTCGTATTGGGTACGGTGGATATATACATTTGCTCATAACATGCAAAACACCCTTGACAAATCCCTGAAAATTTTGGATTAACCTCTTTGGGGTATCTATGAATCTAAAATAAAAAAGGGGGTGCTAGGATCATTAAATGCACCTTTAAAAATTATTTTATTGATTTTTTAGTTTTTTTGTTTTTTTGTAAAAAAAAGTTGATATCCTGTTTATATTTCCTGTGTCATTAACAATATTAAATTAAACCACAACGTGAGGACCTGCGGACTGGTGTAGGTAGGCTCATGTATTTAGTATCCTTTTTTAAGCCTATAATATAGGCTATTGTCTTCACGTAGCAATTAGATTAGGAAACCAATGTTTTCTCCCTCCTCTCATAAACTAGTCTCCCATGTCTTGTCCAATAATCTTTTGAAACTCGCATGTAGGCAAGTAATGGCTTTCTTCCTTTCTTTTGGAAAGTTAATGTGTGGATTTTGAAACTTCGGAGCGATGTGTGTTTTGTGGTGCATTTTGTTCACCTTTTGTTGTTTTTGGGCATGAATTGTGTTGGTAGGCCAATATTATGCTGAATGGTCTGTTGTCCTACAATGTAGCAAGCCACTGCTGTGTGTGAAATTTGAAAGCCATGCATTATCAATACATACTGGCCTAGAGAGGCATTTGCATTTGCAGCCTAGTCTTGGGAATTTTAACCAACTTGAGCAGTAATCAGCTAGATGAACCGTTATGTTTATCAACATCAATTAGCACTCTCACAGTTGGGATTGGCCTGATTTGACAATCAGGGGCTAGCTCTAGGGTAAATCCAATTTTTTGTGGTTTTCACTTGACCATATTGTTTCATTTTCAACTTTTATGCTTTCAAATAGCAGTGGTTATATGTTTCATGTCATTTTTCACTTCTTAGGACTCTAAGTTGTTGGGTATATATTTGCTGAACAATACTTTTTGTCCGAATACCTTTTGCATCAACACACATCACAGAAACATAATTTGTTGGTGCAAACTTATATAACAAATATTGAAATACTCGTTATATAGTATTTGTCACAAAAACTATGATCAGGCCCTTAGCCTTTTTCTGGCCCGAAGGGTAGTTTGTTATTGTTTCCTTCCCACCAATATCCTTCCCCCAGTGTCTAAAGTTCCATGTGCCCCTTGTACCATGTGTACTTTACACACATTCCCAGTTGCTCCTGAAGAGGTGCTGAGTTATATGCAGTCTCATTCACCAATGCAATGTTCATGCATATGGTTCAAAAGAGCACTATATAACAGTATAATGCTAATCTTTTAACTTGCACTGTGTTAATTTGAAACAGCCCAAATTCCTCCTTCAATCCATCATAAGTGGCCTTAGAACGCACGAGAAGTGTATTTAGAGTCCTCCTCACAATGCATCAAGTTTTTTTTTTTTATACATTTCACCTCAAGAATCTCATGTGATCCCGGCATGTGATCCCACAAAATCCCATTTTAAGACATAAAAGCGTGGCCTTTACAAAAACCCATTCCTGCACCCAAAGCACTAGTACTTTATAAATTTTTAATCATGAAAGGTTTTGTGCTCCCTTAAACTTCGTTACACTGCCCTATATTACGGACATGTTGTTAGTACAGAACCTATAGGCACATTGCAAATGTTTTATGGTATTAGTTCAAACATATCCTCTGCTACTTTGAATAAGGTTAAATCAACATTGTGTATTTCTTGGGCACTTTCATGATTACATCTAACCTTGAAGCTGTCACATATTACTGAATGTGAAAATGTTTTGCTTTTTTCAAAATAGTTTTATTGGATAAAAGGTGTTGAAACACCCTAGTCTGGTATAATAAGTGGGTAAAATTAGCCCAATTTGAAGTGTCAATGGTTGAAATCGGTTGTATATTAGTCGCGTTACATTGATGTGTAATTTTAGTAATTTGTATAAAGTTGACCAATTCGTTCTTACATACTCGTTATCAACACCAACGAGTGCATATGTTGACATTTGACAAAACCACAGGTGATTGTCCTTGTTCATGTAAATTACCCACCACAGTATCAATACAAAGGTTGGACCATGGACTTCAGAAATATTTTTTTCAGTGAATATAGCAACACACACCCACCATTTGCAAACAGAGTGTTAAGCTGACACAAATATTATAATGTCGTCTTAGACAATAATGTTCTTGAAATGAAACTATGGCACATTAAGGGAACAAATTAAGAGAATGAAAGAAGTTAGGAGTTCATTAGATATCACGAGAAAAGGTTAATTCCAAAATTCATTGATTTTGATGAGGCGGTTTGATGTTATTAAAAACAAAAGTTTATATCACGGTGGCCATGCCTGGAAACGTGGGGAATTTGGGAATGTCATTCCCAGAAATTTTGCTATTTGGAGGGAAATTTTTTACCCTTCAAATAAAGAAAACACCTAAGAATTAAAGGGAAATTTTGAAATCTTGGAGGGAAATTTTGCTATCTTAGGGGGAAATTTTTGATCATATTCCCGGGAAATTTTGCAATTTTTTACAGCCCTGGGCCAGAGGCCACTATGTTTTAATAATTTCTGTCTTTTAACGGACAGAAAATACAAAATGACTCATTTCTTCCAGAGGTAGATCAAATTAAGTAGTTTAGCAACATGCAGATGATGTAAAAATCCTCTACTCCTTTGGGTAAAGTCAGGGAAGAGGCTGTGGATCACAAGAAAGCCAATGTTTTTGACGTGTTGCCTTCATGACGATTATGACTTTCAAATAGCATGTTTATAATGAATTACCGGTATATGGAACAGAAAAGGAAGTAACATTTTAAGTTAGCTTGGAAAAAGACTAGCTGAAAAACATAACTTGTTGGCCGAATATATATTGTAAGCAATTGTGGGAAAACATTGTCATCATCATCATTGACTTATATAGTAATTATTACTGCAGTACGTATGATGGAATATTCAAGGAGGTACAGATTTTGAATTGTACCCTACTTTAAAGTTAAAAGGTGTTCAGGTATATTGCAAATCAATCCTAATTTAAGTCGGAACCTCTATCCATTAGGGCAGATTTTGTCCTTTGTAAGGACTCTTCTTTGTTAAATTATGTTCTTATTTAATGTGGCAAATAGATATAGTGGTAAAAAACAATGACTAAATATTAATAGATATTCCCCATTGGCTTTTCACACTATAGTTTATTGGGTTCATATCAAATAAGAACATCATTGCTACTACCTATTTCATTTTAACAACTATGATCTTTGAAAGTTTGTATTGCAATGTGTGAAATTTTTTTAGCTTGGTTTAAAAACCCAAGTTTGTTCCTGACATGTTACTCTTTGGAGTGTTAACAGAATTAAAAGATAACAAGTTCAGATTTGAACATAGAATAAACCAAAGTATTAAATGTAATATTACATCAGCATCTAAAGTACTTTTATGGAATCAAATACATTTTAGAGGAAATGTATTCTATTGAGACTGGTTATTTACCAGATAAAGTATGATGCGGGTATTATTTTTCCCCGTTCGTAGCAGGCTTGTTTGAAAAAATCAAGTAGCTATATTATATTGCAATGCTACCTCTCAAAGCTACTTACTGAAATAACTGTATCAACAAGTCAAAATGTAGATCTTGTATGCCTCACGCACACACAAGAACCATAATTTTAAGTAATAAACGGCGGGCCACACTACAAATCAATGAAATTAATGATATGTGTTGGAAAAGTTTTGCGTTCTGGGAGTTTAACTTTCAATTAATACCAAAAAGTAGTAATCTATTAAGTTAGCTTGGAAAAAGACTAACTGAATAAACAATAACTGTGTTGGCCTAATCAAGAGCATTTTATGTAAATTAAAGCAATGGAGAGGATGTGAAACAATTGGCATCATCAACATGGCACTTAGTAACGGTTTTACTGAAGTATGATGATCGTAAATCAAAGCGGTATAGAGCATAAGCTGAGGGGGAGGCGACGAAAAAAGAAAAACCCTTTTTTAAACGGGCGAGCAGACCTTTCGATTAGGGTCGTTGTCTGTCCGGGTCACATATCGCCTTTTTTACTCTTTTTTTTTCTTTTTTTTTTTTCTTTTCTGGAGCTCAAATGAATATTTTTTACAAAAACAAATTTTCTAAGAAAAATTGGGGCCAAAATTGATAATTTTGGGCTAAAAGCAGGCTGATTTTACATGTTTTTGGAAAACTAAAAAAAAAAATTCCTGCAAAACTGAAAATCGGGGGTCGGTCGGGCCGTAAAACAGGGTTGTTTATTTTCGTCCGCCTGAAGGGTAAATTTTTTTTACCCGGCATAAACAATGTATTAATGGTGCCACTTTTCTCTATTATAAATAATATAATAAGGTACTTTAAAGGATGTGTTGTTGTCTTTGAATGGCATCATATTATAGGCCACTGCATCATTGATGCTCTGTTTCTGTTAATTTATGTGGGTTTTTTATTGATTGTAAAAATATTAATAATTCCAAAAATCGCTTCAGGTATCAGTTAACCAACAGCAGGGTAACCGTCACTAAGGCACTATCGTGATTTGCTAAATGCAGAAAATCGAAAAATCACAAAAATCAGATTTTTGCATGTCCCCTGTCAGTATTTAAGTATCCCAACATACCCTGCAAATGATCAGACCAAAGCAACTATAAGGACGAATCGGATATTTTAGCCTTTGCCCTGTCCATATGGACACTTCCTACACACATAAGTGAATGGAGAGTCAAGCGCCATATGGGGATCCCGGGAGGGGGCCGCGCCCCCATTAAATTCTGCAAAATCTTCAAAATCAGCCCATTTTGGAAGCTTTAGGACAAGTTTCAGCCTTTCAGCCCTTCCCCCGTTAATTTTGCCGTTTGTTCACATCCTGGATCCGCCACTTGAGAGTCCTATCTTTGACACTGCCATTTGCTTTCTTCCTTTTCTGTCGAGTTCTTTAGTTTAAAAAGTAATTTAATGAGGAAGTCTACAGATAATATCCTTCGCTTTTAAACTATTCCTCATATTTTAAATATTTTGACTCATTCGGATGAATCACTGATAGTGTCCTTTTAACAATGTACACTTGAGCTGGAAATATGGTGAAAATTTTTTAGCTAAACACTAAGTTAATTTTTACATTATTGAGATTTCTTTTAGCAGTAACTTCTTCAGTCTACCACCTATTTTAATTTGTTATTCGGGTAAGTGGACAGACAGGGAGACAACATTTAATAGCACATTGATTTTTTGTGACTTCGTATAATTACTGGGTCAAACATGCTACATGCACGCCCGCACACACACACACACCTATACACATTTAACTTTTCACCTATATGAAATTATGACACCATGAAAAAATAACTGTTTTATTAAGTCAATTAAAAGACGCTAAGTGGTATGGTTGTCTTTTTTGCTTTGTTTGGATTAGTCATCTTGATAAAATGGAAAGTTACGGAATAACGCGCCATATGATTTTTTTTTTTTTTTTTGGCTTGTTGGTTAGCCTTCTTGATTCTTGATTAAAATGTGTTATTAGAATAAAACAACGCAAATGTGATATTAGCTTTATTCCTCAAGATGTTTGGTTGAGTGATGTTTCTAATAATTGTTTAGCGGAATAAAGCTATCTTAAAGGCACTCTCAGTGATCGACCGAAAGAGTCAAATTTTGCAAGATTAGCTTAAAAGTGAAGGATAAGTGGTGTAAATTCCAATAAAGGTTATTTTTTCAACTGAAAAATCAACAGAAAAGGAAGAAAACCGCAGTATTCAAAGATCCCAATCTCGCATTTAATTACGTGTTTGTATTAAACAGTGTCCGTACGGACACTAATTGACTAAAACACCATTTGGTCCTTATTAGGCCTGCTTTTGGTCTTATTCCTTGAGGGTATGTTAGAAAATCGATTTTAACTTTAAAAAAATGCATTTCGCATTGCCTTTTTTCATATTTCTTCTGAGACAAACTTTTTTTTTTTATTTGGTTGTATGCCATTATGTGTTACTAGCATGTGTGTTAGTTGGTTGTCGCATTTCTTAATTAAACCAAATGCAGCGACAAATAAGTCATTTAGGCTTTTACAAAAAGAGAATGTGGCATCATCCACTGCATTAAAAATATTGGACTACCTCTGAAACAACCAATCCTATCTTTGTAAATGTCCTTATATTTCCCCAGATTGGCAAGTGCGCATAAACGTTGAAGAAAAAAATAATAAAACCCATGTGCATCCGACCAGAGTCGAACCGGTGACCTGAAGATCTTTAGACAGGCACTTTTTCCAAGCAAACCACAGGGGCTGAAATATCCTAAACCAAAACCTATCTTTTATTCTCATTTAGATTTAATTGTTTTATTCACTGAAATATTCCGAATTTCAATATATTAATTAAAATGCAACAGTTATCCCCTCCACATTTAAACAAATGGGCAAGAGTTCCATATGTACCCCCCCCCCTTCGAATTTCTACATGTTGGCAAATTATTTTTTTTTTTTTTTGGCCTTAAGGTTAGGTATTTGTTAGTGTTATTGAAAAGGCCATTAAGAAAAAATTCCTGTAGAATTTTAAAGGGGGGTACATATGGAACTCGTTCCAAAAAGGGAACCATCCTGTATAGCCTGTGGTTGCCATAAATATATGTACGAGTTAATAAACACTTTAAAGGCCGACTCATAGATTTCCTGAGGAGGCGCCCTCAATTCCAAAAAAAATCGTGTTTTTTTGCATGTCATAATGCTTGTCCATATGACTAATCACTGTGTGAATTGCTAAGCGAAATCGAATTCCTTCATATAAAATCACAAAAACTTTTGTTATAAAATTCCGAATTCGGAATTTTTTGTTATACACAGTATCTATTGGGACGTAATACTACACTAAATGTTTTCTGGCACAAAACGAAAACCTATTCATTTCAAATTTTCGAATTGTGCATTTAAGGTTACAATCTTAGGTCTAGTTGCTATTTTTTTCATTATTACACAAAAAAATAAATTTCGAAATCTCTGATTCAGACTTTAAAAGAGACACAATTACATTTCCCGAAAGAAGCGCCTCCAATTTTTGTTTGGTCGAACCCTGGTTGGGAGTGCTTACCAATATATTAGATCACACCTGAGTGAATAAGCCAAATATCGTCTTTTGAAATGAGATGATGATTGCGATTTTCAGTCCATGCAGCCATGGTTTTCTGTGGTTTAGCGGTTAGCAAGCTTGGTCTTAGCGGTTAGCAAACTTACCTCTGGAGCAAAGGGTCCTCGGATCGAATCCTCATTGGGACCACTTGCTGGATTGAATTCGGGAACTCAATTTGGGAATTTGTATTGGGTATAACGATATGATAAATAAAACCTGAAGCCACTTTCCTTCCAACGGTTCATTTTAAATGGGTCAATTGGACCATGAAGCTTGCACTCCCCATCCGGTGTGTGTTTCGTGTAGTGTGTTGGAATGTTGCAATATGGTGCTTTTTAAGCCGGCTGCTCCAAGATGCTTTGGTTCTCCCTAGTATTATTACGTTGTAAGTCTCTTCTAAGCAATTTGGGCCATACAGGCCACGATTTTGAGATAAAATACACTTATTATTATTATTATTATTATTTCTATAGATGAAAATTACGATAGTTGAGACAGCCAAGACATGGTTTGCGGGTTTTCTTTTGTACTTGTTTGTCCAATAAAGCTTTTGGAACGTGCTGGGTAGATGGTCTACACACTCGATCCAGTAATATTTGAGAAGAATTTTTGGATCCTATCCTCCAAAAATCTCCTCCGTCACTTTAAAATGATGCACACTTTGACTATTCTTAAACAGCTGTGAAAATGTAAGCAAGTTTCATTTGTTGCTGATGCCCGGTTCAATTCGTTTAATTGAACCCAGGTTATACGCGCTGCGTATTGGGAAGTTATTTTAGGTTGAAGCGCTCGCGTCATACGGCGTTTTGCTACTTTCGCGCCGCGCCTGCCAACGTTGCGTCTTGTAGCGTATTTATCGTTGCCATCAACGGGTTGTTCGATTGTTGTCACTAGGTGTAGCAGTCCTCTTGTTGTATTTTAAGCCTTAAAGATCGCGAAATTGGGTTAAAGATGACATTAGGCCTAATGATAAAGCTGGTTTTAAGATGAGAAAAAATAACAGTATGATTTTGGGAACTGGTACTTCTCACTTTATGACGAATTGAACCCCTTCGACAACCATTATTTTGCGTGGAAGAACTCGGCCTCCAGCACCTCGTTCTTCCACTTAAAATATGGTATCGCCTGGGTTCAGTTCGTCGTAAAGAGAGTACTGTTTCCCAAAATCATACCTTTATCTCCTAATTATTCATGATTGTAGATGAATAACCATGACATTACCTGTTTACCTAAACCCCACCCAAATTTAAATAAGCAGTTGTGTTGCCAGACTTCTTTTGGGGGGGGGGGGAAAATGAAAGGGAAGTTAAAATTTTTTGCAGTTGTTGGGGAAAAGTGAGATTTTGGTGGGAAAAACATCAAGCAATTTGGAGATTTTTAACTAATCTGGTCCAAATCGCTGATTTTGCACAAGTTGTTGATTTTGGCCCCAATTGCTGATTTCCCCAAAAAATTTACCATTTTTTATTCTACCAGAAAAAAAAAAGGAAAACAATTTGCGGGGGGGGGGGGGGGGGGGGGGGGGGGGGGGTAAATTTTCCCTCGTACCCCCCTCTCCTGGTGCTGCCACTGTGAATAAAAAGTCTGAATCGCATTTCCATTTTTATGAATAGATGGTACTCTTTTAAAGAAATTGTGTCACTTAGATCCTTAGATTTTGATCCCAGCAGAGCATCCTATGGATCAGAAATGATGACTTGTCAGATTCAACTGTAAAAATTAAAAGAAAAAGTATTGGATATTAATTATTATTACTACTACCTTATCATGTAAGGTGGTTAGGGCAAAATTGGCTTTTGTATTCACTCAGAACACTCTATGGCGAAATTTCATTCCCCCTAACATTCCCTTGGATCGCGGTTAATTCTGTTTTGGATAATAAAGGATATGAAATTAATTTATGCAAGTGAAGGATAATCCCCATAATAACAAAGGATCGGAATATTATTTAATAAGAAAAAACTCATTATAACCTAATGAATAATTAAATTTCCCCCTAACATTCTGTTAGATTATTATTATTTTTTAATTAAGTATAGTCTGTAATAAAAGCTCCCCCCCTCTAATAAAAAACGCCTCCTCCTTTTTTTCAAAAACCCAAATTCCTAAACATGGAGAAAATCATGCCATATATGGAAGTAAACACGGATAATGAATAATTGCAAAATTGCGGCAGATTTGGCTGGCCTGAAGAGGTGGCTAATATGCACAAATAACTTTTATGTGGAGAGCTGTCATTTCTAACAAAAATCTACACTGGGAAAGGTATTTACACTTTCATTTGATGAGTCACAGAGTTTTTGCACATACCAGTTTTAATAAATACATATGGAGAATGGGCAGATAGAAGGGCACTATAGCATACAAATCATGACCTTTGTAAAATTGTAGGCCAATATGGCAAGATTCCCGCATGGATTTTCTGATTTTTAAACGGGGTAATAGCTCTTGCTGGATGTCCTATATCAGTTGTCAAAAGTCCCCTTCGCCACTACTTGAAGGTGCAAATGAGAGATTTCAATATCCATATTTTCTGTGATTGTAGTGATTCATAAATTAAACACGCAATATAGATTCCCTTTTATTTGGCTACAGAAATAACTCAATAAGGGCAGTGTTAACCTTGATTTTCCAAGTAATCTATTTGGTTTGTAACTTTGCAAATATTTTGATTTTGTATTAAATATACATTTTCTATAAAGAAAATTGGACGATGAAACCGCTGATGGCATCAGTTAATGTTAAAACTTTTCCGTATTTTGAGAAAAATACTAAAAATCATGATTTTGCCCCAAAATTTTCAGACAGCATAACAAAAACAATTTGAATTTTCACGATTTCTTATGTTATTTTTTATAAACAAGACAAATTTGTCTAGGGACGTTTTTTTCATTTTTTAAAAATAGAGCTTACTTTTCGAAATATAAGGAAAAATGTCAAAAAAGAGTGATTTTTTACCTTCTTTTCCAAAATTTGAGTATATATTGGAGAATATCTTTAGTTAGAAATCGAAAAATGAAAAATTGAGAAAATCGTCCATAGAGAAGACCGATTGCTATCGTAGGAAAGTTAAACCTTACCTTTTACTTTGGTATTTTTGGAGTTATCTTGTCTGAAAATTTGCCAAATTTTGTGCGAAAATTGAACATTGAGAAAATCTGTTTTAGTAAAAAAGTGACTTTTCACGCCATTTCAAGCTGTCTCTTTCTTAAATAACTTTACCTTTTAACTTAAAAATTGAGTATGTTGAGCAAGTGATGAAAATACATCTTTATGCACTATTGAATCAAACCTCTTTTGTCTTCAAGTCCAGAAATCAGAAGAAATTGAAATTTCATCTGGTCTAAATTAGCGCTTTGTTTACAAAACAAAAAAGCACTAGGGTTAACACTGCCCTTAAAATGAAAACAAAAGGCGATTTGTATATGCTTATATTTCAATAAAAACATAAGCTGAATTTTGTATTTGCTCCTATAGGAAATTAGAAATTTCACAATTTTTTAACCAAAGAAACAGTTCTCAACTTAATCTTTCAGATGGGATAGTTTTGATAGAAAGCTTACACACCATGCAAAAAAATTCATAATTTTCACATTTTTTTAGGGGACAACCTGGATTGAAATCTCTCATTGCACCTCTAAAATTCCTCCAAAAATAGACAAGACTTACAATTTACATGGGGTCAAACAGATGTGCATATGAGAAGATTTTTAGTAGCCTTTTTTCTAAAAGCGTAATATACATGATGTGCTGCCATCAAACCGACATTAAGTCTGCCCTACTTATTGACATACATTGTTAATTATATCATTTTCTTAGTTTTAATAATGAAAGAAGTCAGTCAGTTCCAGTTCAATGATCCTTTAATTCCTTCCCTTACTAATTAAGGACTTACCTGACCTCAATATTAAGTCACAGTACTTTGAGAATCTTAACTCCCAACCTGTTCACTTTTAGAATCCTAAAATGACATGGTAGGAGATTTTTTTGAGGATACAAATTTCTATCAAAGTGGCACTGGATCAATTGTAGACCACCTACTAGAATGTTTCGAAGGTTTATTGGATAATAACAAGTTACAAAAGAAAACTACAACCTTGTTTTGAACTTACCTACTTTAGTAATCGTCCAGCTTTGATTTTTCTGTGCATGACGAAATTATAAATCATCATATCTTCAGTGGCGTAGCCAGCTTTTTTTCCGGGGGGGCAAAGGGGGACATAATTTTCAGGGGGGAAGCATATATTAAAATTTGTAAGTGTAGTATATGGCCTATGTAAATCACTAATTTTCGGGGGCAAGATTCCCACGGGGGCAAGAGCCCCCCCCCCCCCCCCGCCCCCCATCTGGCTACGCCACTAGGCGGGGGGTGACGGTATTGATATTCGTTACTAAAGTTGGATTTAGAGGTTGCGAAAACTGGTGTAAGACCATGACGAAAGATCCGCTAAAATCGGACTCATTTGGGACCAAGTTTAACTAATCAATTTCATTTAATCTACCAAACTGACCTCTACAGCTTTTGGCATATAGGGAGAAAACGATATTTTGAGCAAACTTTTCTCATCCAACAAAAAATGTTGGAGAAGAAATTTTGAGAAAAAAAATTGAAATTTGAATGAGTTTAGGATTTGTATTTTCAATGGGCCGTTGCCTTCTCTCTTCAGCAGACCAAAGTTTACTTGATCGCGTGGGAAGAGATTAATCGTAGCTTTGTGGATGTTTTGTTACAGAGAGATTGACAAATTATATTTAGCTCGTCACCCATCGACAAATATCTTTAGCCCATCCACCGAAGCCCGAGCTAGTCTGATGGTTGGTAACATTTGCATCGATTTGCATTCATATTCAACATCGGAAATAAAGCCACCAAAAACGATTCTGAAAATTAAAGGGTGGAGAGTTGGACAGGAGAGGATGCTGTGCGGGTGCATTGTAATGCTGTTGTCAGGGAGCTCATGCTGCAGGCACCATGCATTGGCACTCCTGACTGCAGTGCTGACTGATGGTGATGCATGTGACTGAGCGGGGCTGTGGTGGGTATGCTATGTAGAATCACCAGTACCATCAAAGGCTAGATGACCTGCGTCATCGTTTGTTGAATGCAATTGCCCAAAGGCTTGTATGTATGTGTTTTGAATTTTCATACTTATTATGCATTTGGTTAATGGCTTTCACTTGTCTACATGTTCAACCCAGGCACAGCAACGACATACAACATTTACAAACAGTGTAGTTTGGTACACGACTATCGCAACCATTCGGCAATGCGTTGCGGAATTTCAGCAACACGTTGCGGTTTGTGTTGGCCAATCAACAATCCTAAATTTTCTGTTGACGATTAAAAAATAGACCCACAAAGCATTGCTAGATACTTTGGGCAACGTGGTTGCAAACCTTCACAGCGGTGAGAGCTTAACAAGCGTTGCAAGCTTCCCAACGCGTTGCTAGGTCAACAGGCATAAGGGTCATACATGCATAAAGTATTGCGCAACGCGTGTGAGAAAAAGTCCACGTGTTGCGACATTTTCGGCAATGCGTTGCGACACTTCAGCAAGCGTGCGACATTTCAGGAAACGCGTTGCCGACATTTTCAGCAAGCGTTCGACATTTCAGCAAAGGTTGCGGTGTCGGCCAATCAAAATCATGAATTTTCTGTGACCTATTTCAAACAATTCTACATCTCACAACGCGTTGAGAGTTGCGACCTTCACAAAGCGTTTGCAAACCTCCAACAACGCTTTGTGAAGGTTACAAGCGTTGTGATGGCTTGCAACGCGTTTGGGAAAGCCATAAGGGTCATACGTATTGCTGCAACGCGTTGTGGATCTACTTTTTGAAATAAGTCACAGAATTTCAGGATTTGATTGGCGACGCCGCAACGCGTTGCAGAAATTTCGCGTCGCAACGAGTTGCTACTTTATCACAATGCGTTGCGGCATTACGTAAGACCCTTATGGCTTGTGGACCTTCGCCAACGCGTTGTAAAGCTCGCAACGGCCGTTGTGAATCTCGCAAACGCGGTGTGAAGCTTTGCAACGCATTGTTTTATGATTTCCACAACGGCGTTGACTAGATACTTGCAACGCGTTGTGGTCTATTTTTTTAAATACGTCACAGAAATTGATCATTTTAATTGGCCAACACCGCAAGCGGTTGTGAAATTTTGGCAAAGCGTTTTTGCACTTTCTCGCAAATGCGTTGCCACGGCAAATACGTTACTGCCTGTATTGGCTTGCCAAAACGACAGCTTGGTCCAGACACAGCCTCAGAATACGGAACCACCCAATGTGGAATATCTTATCGCAGCAACCTTCGGGCGGACTGCGTGGTACTAATGCATGCATTGCAAGCAGTTTGGATAGTTCAGTCATGCATCATAGCCAGTGTCAAAACACCATATTCAGAACTCCAAGTCAAGAAAAGCTAAGAAAGGTGGGGGAACCGAGCATTCATGGTCCGCTTTTTAGGTTTCGGGAAATTGTATTGTTAGTCACCTGTGACGGTCAATGACCACTAACTCACTACGGAATAAAGCTCGTGAACATGGAATAAGCACATGATGCGATGGTATGTTGGTCAACTAGGACCTCACATTGCGTAACAGATATTGCCTTGGTTTCTCCCTCACTTTGAATCGCATTGATCACCAAAAAAATCAGATTACAAATTTGAGTTAAATCAGACCAGCCATGGATTTCTTCGACAAGAGAGTACCGGTGTGAAAGCAAGATATAGTCCGGGGGGACCCACAGTCCGGGACTCAATAAACGATAACGGAATAAAGCGTGAAACTAATGTTTTTGCGTGAAGAGTCAACGAATTGAGTGCTCTATTCTTACCATTGTAGCCGGAGTATGGAGTACTCCGGACTATAATACTTCTACACCGGTTCCCCAAATAATAATGGACATTTATAAGCGCTAGACTCCTGCCCGAAGGTGGCTCACTGAGATGTACGGTTGCCTAATTATTATATGCTGCATCATCAGGAAATCGTCACTGCAATCATTTCGCCTAAATCATCAAAATCACTTGATCTCCTTTTAAACAGCTTTATCAGTTAAGGCTGCTCAGGATTTCGAAACTATAATTAAATTTTGAGTAGAAATTAAAGGGCCATTTCGGGATCACAACCTCGTCCCCCGACTTACCTCAAAAAAGAGGAGATTTTTTATATCATCCGAACCGTTAGCTTAGTAATCATGTGTACCAAATCTTACGTTGCAAATTCGGTCGCATCTTAAGAAAATTCGAAATTTTGTTATTTTCTGTCGTAAACGGACAAAGATTACAGCACAGTGGCCTATTGGGGACCGTGGGAGGGGAAGGAAACAAGTATTTGCTCATAAAGCAAAACGCAAGATCGGGATTAACTCAAAGTTTGTAATAAGCTTTCTCAAGGTATTAGGTGAATTATGAATAAAACAGAGGTGCTGGATCACGAAATGCCCTGTTAAAAAATTTCATCAAGAATAAAGTAGTCAAAAATGTTCAATCCCAAAGTTAGAGATGAATCAGGTTTCCGTTCAAAAAGTAGGTGAGTGAGTCTAGACTAGTTGAAGCAGCTTGGGTTGTAACTGTACCTTTAAACAGCTTTGTTGGTCAAATCCAGGTAGTACTGAGTATTTCTGTAACATATAAAGCCACAAACACGTCAACTTCTGAATTTAGATAGTAATGATGTTATCCCCATATTTATGTTACGATCACGGGTGAAGATGTACTCGCAGGGAGCTTCACAGCAGATTGAAGAGTCACACGCGTTGTCTTAGAACAACTTATTGATATTTGCGCATGCGCTCATGCAAAATTGTGTTGCCCGTCGGGAAGTGGTCACTGTTGACCGGAATTGAGATTACTGACCTTCACAGCCTGCGCCAACGGATTCTTATAATAAAGACGCATAGTTCAGCTTATTCACTGGAGGTTTGATTATACATCAGTAAGCTACGTAAGCACATTCCAAATATGAAAAAAAAAAATGGGTATGGGTTCGAAAAAAAAAATGGGGGCGCTTCTTTCTGGAAATGTCCTTGTCTCTTTAAACTTCAGAGCTGGTAACTTAGACTTTTCAACGTGAATACAATCGTCAGGAGGACAACATGTTTTTTTCAAAAATGTCAAAAATGATGACATTTTTAGTCATATATCAGAAACATGGAGAGACAATCAAAGATGTGTGTATACCGAGGATACACTGTTATAACATTGGGTGAAATATTACCCAACCTTGAATACTCAATCAACCACCCTATGGTTAGTACAAAATTTTATCAACTAGACAATTAATGGCTTACCCAAGCAGTTTGCAGTGACGCCATAGTAAAAAAACTTGGTTGTAGTTAGGGAGGTGGTCATATTAGCCAGGGGAAGAATGGACGGGTTCAACTCTTTGAATTGAAAACAATTTGCATTCCGGTCCCCTTCGCTTCCGTCAAAAAGTATGCATTCCCCCAATTTTAGGAAATTCTCCAATTTAAAAAAAAAGTTCAAGTCCCCTTTCATGTTGGAAAAACTGTCATGTTCGCCCTCAATTAAATTTTTTTGTATTCCCCAAGTCCCCCCCTGCACAAATAATGAGCCCTCTCTATTTGTAACGGGCTTTAACACAACAAGCAAAAGTTGCGACCTGTGCTCTCAAGTTTGCAAAGTCAAGTGAATTATTTTCTGCAGGTCGCCGAGTGTTTGTAATCGTGATTTAATATAGTCTACTTGGCTTGCATCTGCTCTTAACGCTTGGAGCAGACCATTGACGACCCACTTTCCAGATGCACACAAAAATACTCATGATGAGCACAAACTCATTGGCTACCGCTTCCAAACTGCTCATGGTTCATGATGACTCGGATTCAAAATCCGCCACAATTTGATTAGACTGAGAGAAAAAATTGTGGTGGGTTTTTCAAATTCGCCACATGCTGCCGACCACGAAGACTGCAGAAGACTGACTATCCCAGACCTTGCTAAAACTACACATGAAAAAGAAAAATTACTCACAATTTTCGAAAAATGGCCAATCGGCACCAGACTTGAGCAGTCTAGAAGTGGTTTTCTAGCAATAATCGGTAAGACTGCAGAAGACTGTACAGGACAGTCCCAGACCTTGCCAAAACTAAACTTGAAAAAGAAAAACTGCTCACGATTTCCGAAAAATGGCCAATCGGCACCAGTCTTGAGCAGTCTGGAAGTGGTTTTCTAGCAGTCTCTGTGACTGAGCCTTTAGATATATCATTCCTGGTCAACTACATCATAGTAAGACATACTGCATGAAGTATAGCTCATTGAAATTGCCTCTGGATGGCGCTTTATCACTATCAAAATCGTCTATGGGCATTTGTACACAGTTTCACCCGCCTGAATGAGCCTTTGGCTACCTAACGTAGCAGACTTCTGTACTGATTGTAATGTTGTGTAGAATGTCTTGTGGTTCTTGAACTTCTTGAATGTCTTTTATCCCAAGTACTGACATGTGTTTTGTACAGTACAATATGGGCACATTACAATGCATTATGGGATTGGTTCAACTCTGGGTAGGGACATATTTTATGCACCTGCTTGTTAAAAATATATGGTGTTTTTGAAGGATTGTGGGATTTAGAAAATACATTGTGTTTGAAAATGCATGATGTTTTTAAAAAGAGACAGTGGATAGAAAATAGTGTTTTTAAAAATTTGTGGGTTTTTTTTTTTTAAAGCGTTAATTTTGTTGTTTTTTTTACGTGTTTTTAAACTTTTAGACTTATAGAGTCGTCCGACCGCATCACATATGTCCGTATTTCACATTTTTGAGGGTTTTGTGAAACGAATATTTCGCCTAAGTACTTAGTTCAAATCGAGTTCTTGCCATCCACAAAGTTTCAAAAAAATGTGAGGAGGCCTAATTAATTAGTTATACTTACCGATTTTTTGTTTTGTCATTTCCTCAAAAATTATCTTATCATATTTCACTAAGCATTTTTTCTTTGAGCAATATTTTCCGGATCAAACCGGGTAAAGGATTAAAACTGATTTAATAAAATGACCTCTTGTTTGCTACTTTTTACTGGGGAAATTCTCTTTTCTCTCGGGCAACCAATCTGCTTGTTTTGGAGGATTTTTACCCGAGAACATACCGGACTCACGTCATAGAAAGCCCCCGCTCCGCATCGGTGCGTCTGCCGTAGAGAAACCGGAAATTGGCTGTGGTCCCTGAAGCAAAGCGCGGCTTACAATTTAGATCAATAACACCGGGTTGATGTATGAGAGCGAGCAACGCAAGTGCCATAACATATGCCGTTGTTCATTGTGTTTCTATATGTAATGCTTGGTGCTAAGTAACTAAGCATCTCGCTTAAAACTGGAAGTCAATTTTGGGCGGAATATCGTGAATCAACAATGTCATATTACAGAACTGTGTCTATCATTTTCCCGGTAACGGGTCAATCCACAATGCATTGCAATATGGCCGGCATTATGATCTTCTCCCGGCAAATTTCACTTGGATCCCTGAGTCGGCTATTTTCCCCGAATGCACGCTCCAGTAGAAATTGCCCTCTCTCCACTATCGTACACTATTTACCGTGGAAATACTTACCGTAAACTACTGGATTCTCAATAGAAAAACGCTAATACCGTCATATTTTAAAATCGCCATCATTTACACGTGTTTGATAGCGTTGTATTTTGCCGATCCAAAATAACGATTTCACATACAGACCTTTTTTGACGTATTTCCATCGATCTTGTAAACAAGCTTTTCACAGAGTGATCTATTTTTTTACGTACATTGAACAGTAACCGTGAATATGTGTCGTATTTTTGCAAATGGTAACCTTATTTGTGATTTCGTTCACATACAGACTTATAACATGTAACCTCATTAAGATATTATAAAATGTAGTTTTAAAGGCACTATCAGTGATTTGGTCTACTCAAAAAATCAAAAAATCATTGACAAATTAAATCAGATTGTTTTTTTTTTTTTTTTTAATTTTACTGTTTTAAATAATGGAAAGTGATTGACCAAAGACAACCTAATAAAGACAACATCGGATATTTTAGTCATTTACTGTCCGGTCGTACAATTAACTACACGTTTTATTGAATGGGGATTCATTCTCTGAACATTGGTACTTTCTCTCTTCCTTTTCGGGTCAATTTTTCAGTTGAAAATATCCTTATCAGAATCCTACCTACTTTACCTTCACTTTTAAAGAAATATGTCATGATCTTGAATATTTGGAAAATTTGGTAGTGGAATGGAAATCTTAAGTACCGTAGATTACATATAAAATCAAAAGTTGAAAATGTCCCCATTTGGTTAGTTATTTTGTGCCCTTTAATTTTCCTATTTTCCGCCCAATAGCTTACCGAAAACGATTCCCCCGACAAATCCACATCGCAGGCAAATGGTGCCGTCAAAGTGATGACCATCCAATTTACGTCGTTGTGACCATCATAACGCAGTGTTGCCACTTCAATATAATTAAAACACAACGAAATTAAACCAAAATAATGTCCATTCTGATAACTTTTTTTTCTAATTTTAATTATTACTACTTTTCATAATATCCAGCAATATTACGTGTCAGCAAATAACAATTTCGAGTAACACGATGTTTTGGTCATCACTTTGACGTCACGAGGAGACAAAACTTGGCGCTTTTGGATCAATGAAGCCGTGCGAAAAATCCGCCCGGTTTTCTCTCCTTCGTAATGTCAAAAAGCAAAAAATAAATGCCTCTATTTTTGGTTAATTTTACAACATCAAATTGTATTTTTTGTTCGGGAATTTGTGATGTAGGTACATATAGTTTATGATGTAGTCAACAAACTGAGCGTGACAAAAACTTGACATATTTCCTTTAAATTAATCCTACAATTTAAAACTCTTTTTTTATCTTCCGGCGAATCACTGATAGTGGTCTTTAGTTGGATTAATGGTTTATATTGAAATCTTCAAAACAGTAAAGTCTAGATGTTTCTTTTGAGCTTCGTTTTACTGTAAAGATATGAAATGTCGCTGTGATTTTGAATCGCGATTTTTCTTCTCGGAAACATGGTTTTGTAAAATACGATAGTAATGGTGATGTGGACGACGTAGTGTTTAAAAAATCCATAGCATTTTTTAAAGATAAGGTTATTTAAGAAATTTATAGTATTAAAAAATCATGGTGTTGTTAGAAAATTCATACAGTGGCATACCCAGTTATTTTTAAGTCAGGGAATCTCTAAATGTAAACAAATGAAACTTCACTCCCCAAAGAGTGAAACGCCATCACAAGAGTGTATTTCTACTTTAAAAAGCGACTTTCCCTCTTTAAAAGAGCGAATTTCACTCAAAAAAAGATTGAAAATCACTCCAAAAAGAGTGGATTTCCACTCACTTCCGTGTTGGCCTTCGTTTAATTCTCAAAAGGTGTTGTCCTTACATTTGACGCCTCAACGAGTGGATTTGCCAAAAGATTGTAAATTAAAATTCAGATTTTAAAGTGCTACCATTGAATCCCCCCAAAAAACAAAAGTGTAGACATATTGTAAATATGTATGGAGTAGCTTACAAGTGAAGGGTAATAAGTGTGTAAAATTTTCATAAGGTATTTGGACAAAAAGATGAAAGAGCAGTGCTGAAAATTTATGAATTTATACAGACAGAAAAAAACTGGTGAATAGTTATAGAACACGCGTCAGACCAGACGGTTTGGTTAGACGACGAGAGATACACAATATCTGAATCCGAAAAATTCATAGAAAATATACTTTGCAAAGATGAAAGTCTGCCGGTGACCCGTTGTTGCGTGTAGCCCCAGGAGAGGGTAAGTTACTATGGGGGTCCAATGTTTGTTGAACGCTCTAAATCTAATGGAAATATAGCCAATTTATTCTTAGGTGTAACAACGGAGTCTAAAAAATCAATTGGGGTCACAGGATGTGTGGTGCTTCTTTCCATAGATATTAGGAAAATGGCTAAAGGTCATTTTTTTTTTCAAGAAAGGTCAAGAATTGTAATACCAAGATTTCTTTGTAAAAAATATTTAAAAAAATATTTAATGATACTGATTCAAAATATGCTTTTTATTTTGCATAGGGTTGGTTCCCTTTCATAGGGAGGGGTACAATGTCCCCGTCCCCATAGAGTCCTACAGGGAAATTTGTACCCCTTCCATTATAACAACAAGGAGATGCCGTAAGTGCAAAAGCATTTCATATTTGGATTCAGTATCATTAAACATTAAAAAAAATATTTTTACAAACAAATCTGGGTATTGCAACGGGTGACCTTTCTTGAATAAACAAATAACCTTTAGCCTATTTTCCCAAATATCTTGGAAAGGAAGCACCACACGTGTGTGACCCAATTGACTTTTTTACTTCTGCTTACCTAAGGAATAATTTGAGCTATTATTACATTAGATTTAGAGCAGTTCAAACATTTGATCCGGGTCCCCGGCAGACTTTCATATTTGCAAAAGTTATATTTTCTCTGAATTTTCCCGTGTTCAGATATTGGTATCTCGTTCGTTTGATCAAACCCTTCTGGGCTGATGCTCTATTATCCATTCTTATGTTGTCTGCAAGAGGATTGATAGACATGAGGATTGCTTGGTAGTGTGTATCTGTGGTAAAAATCTTAACCCTAAGGTCCCTATGCACAAAAGAGTTAGACCAGGTCTAACTTTAGACCCGGTCTAAGTTTAATTTTGTCCCACCAGAAAAGACAATTTCCTTTACACTGACATGAGGTATTTTGTATTTATTTTGAAATTTGCATTTAAATCTTTCAAATTTGCTAGTTACTTTACGAAGAAAGTGTGAATAACTATCAATTTGAGGCAAAACTAATTTTGACTTAAACCTGGTCTAACTTTTTGTGCATACGGACCTAAATGTCTGTGGTAAAAGGGTGTTGACCCCAAACACAATCAGTGGCGTACCGACCGGGGGGGGGGGGCAAGTTGCCCCCTCTGGCTCTAAAAAGCAGGACGATATGGGCAAAATATGCACTTTTATCCTTCTTCGTCGGGTAATTTCAACCAATTTCAGCCTAAATTTGGGCAAATTAAAGTAAATTTGGCGATTTTCGCGCACTACGCATGCAGTTCGTCAAGTTAAGACTAAATTGGAGCAAATCACCGGGACGACTTTGCCAAAAATTTTTGCCCCTATGCGGGACTGACAACTCGTAAGCCATGCTGACTGAACACATACACACTGTTGCCCATACTTGTGCTAATTTCAGTGCACTTGGTGTATAATGGTCCTTGGGTAGTGTTCCACAAGTTACCCCTTTCAAGAGGGGGGTCAAAGGTCATCTACTGGTCTTAGAGATCATGGCCCAAAAGTGATCAGACTTATGGAAATTGCTTAGGGATCTGCATTTGTCGATTGAATTGTCATCATTCACAAACCGACGATGGCAAAGACCCATGCGTTCGGGGAACGCTGTATTGTTATCCCAATTTAGGCTTCTTTTGTCTTATCATTTGAAGGGGATTTGTTTGGTTTTTTTTTTTAGGATACCTGTACCTATTAGCAAAATGTCAAAAATCTGATTTTGTTGAAGATTTTTAAAACATCGTTCTGATTAGCAAACGCTAAGGGTCTAAACATACTTTTTTAATGTCATATTTCGTTTCGTTCATTTTCAGGTGGTGGAATTTGGATGGGTGGGTTACACAGACGGCGAAGGAGTATATCACAATGGTTTTTCAGTGTCCGTTGAGTTGGGAGGATGGCGTGAAAAGAGGAAGTCTATGTGTGGGACTGCAACTATGAAATTTTGCTGTGATGAACTGTGACTAATATCACTACAGCACAGCTGTAAGTCAATGCCATAGTGTAAGGCCTAAAAAGTTTGTTTGTCGTTAGCCCGGCCGACTCTAGAAAAAACCTGCGACAAAGTTTTTTTATGCAAAATTAGCACGAAATAAAAAAAAAATATGCCGCCCAACAATGAATTTCACAGTTTCAAAAAAGTGTTTTTTTTTACCACACACACAGAGGAAAAAGTCATCAAAACAAGACAAAAAAAACCAAACTAAACACGTAAAATAAAAGATCTTTGCTATGTCATTGAAAAAAACTTTAAGAGACATTGAGGAGATTTCCAGAAAGAAGACCCAATTTTTTCGAAAACCCAGTTTTTTGCATATTTGAATGTTTCCAATGTATAGATCACACCTGAAAAGTGATAAGAAGAATACGCCGTCTTTAGTAATAAGATGATGATTTTAGACATTTCGTCGGCACGACAGAAAGTCAAAGAACGGTGTTCTATGGGGACAATTACGATAGTCGGCAAGTAAAAAACAAGATGTGTGGTTTCTTTGTACTGGTTTATCCAATAAACTCTCGAAACGTTCTGATAGGGGTATACAACAGATCCAGTGCAATTGAGAGAAATTTGTATCCTCAAAAAAAATATCCTGTCACTTCAATATAGCAGTTGTGTTCATGTAGATAAAACAGAGTGAACGGAAGTTCATCTTAAAAAAATAGTCTGACTGGCCGACCCTAGTCATTTTCTTTGTTATGCAAAGGAAAATTTATTATTATGAATTTTTTATTTAGCCTAAATGTGGTTGTTTTCTTTGGTGAGGATAGTGAAAAGTGCCAACCCTAGCTAGGGCAATGTTGTCCCTGCACCCTATTATATTCTTTTTTGTGCCACTGCATTTTAAATCAATTGTTGGATTGATTTATACACCAATGGAATAATAAAACCACCACACATATCACTATGAAAATTTGCCGTTGCAAGATATGTGATATTTGTTCACTGATCCGATAAATCCTTCAGTCCTTGAAAACGTATGAACTTATCCGCCAATTGTTTGTTAGTGATGAATGAGGCCGGGGACTCAGGCTAAAAACATTAATAAATGAGCACTATTATAGCGTGTCGTTTTGTGTGCAAGACATTTTCCGATCGGGGCTTCTTCACCAGGGGTGGCATGACAGTTAACAGTCAAAATTTCGAATGGTTGAATCTATGCATATGGAAAACGCCACAAGTGTCTTACAACCAAAGCAAGTCAAATATGGTATGAGTATAAAGGTTAAACCTCAGGATTTGTCATACAACATGACGCTTATGAAAATGTTTCAAGATGATTAGGAGGAAAAAGTTCGAAAATACTTGTCAACGTAGCGATTAAAGTGCCCAAAGAGAGAAAAATGGATACGGAACGGTGCAGTAAATCCTCTGAAACTTCACTATAATTCGATTTTGACGCGGCAAGTAGCCATCAATGATAGGAATGGTTTGTTATTTGCTAAACCTCTTCTTTACGATTGCACATGTGGGGAGATTTATGCAGGTTCTACACATGTAAATACAAAATTTCCAATGATTCAACAAAACTGTCTGTTCTCAAATATTCTGACGTCACGCAACGACATTTAATGGGCACCTCAATCGGCGAAATGTCCTACACAGTTTTCTAAGTGAATTTATAAAATAATATAGCGGCCCCTATGTTATGAGGAAACACATTGTGCTCCAGAGTACAGTTCATTGATGAATCTCAACGTTACAAAGTGGCATACCAGATATGGAGTTGGAAATGGAAACAGTTATGGCCTTTAGGTACACAGCATCAAGTTTGCAGTTGGTGGGGACACTCATGCACTATTAAATTATTAAATCAATCTTAGCACATTTTTTTGAGAGCGCCCCAATTTTTAAAAAAAAAATGAGATTTTACACGGTTGCATTGGTTAATGGCCTAGTAAACTATAACCGGTGAATGGTTAAGCTCTACAATGTCTCGGGGTCACAAACGAAGGATTTTTAAACTAGAACAATTATTTCGGGATCCCGGGATAAATAATTCAAGGCTGCTGGAAACGGCCTTCAATATGAATAGCAGGAATAGGCCATTAATATCTACGCTCATCAGGTGTTTATGGGTTCAGGAGGAGAGTCAAATAGAGGTAATTTTTTGAGGTGGCACTATTTCATCATGGACGGACATTAAATTAGCATTTCCAGCTCTGCGTGAATACAATCTAGATCCCAATTCTAATTACAAAAATCGCTCATTTTATGATAAATAGCATTTTTGAGCATTCTCTACTTCTGTTCAGCACAGGTGTTGTCGTTTTCTAGGACCATTACCACATAGGTGCAAAAAATATCAAATTTTGAAAATGGGTTGCGCTCCTTTCAAAAAATATAGCTAATAATTGCTTTAAGGCATTCAATGTCAGGGGCCAGTGCCAAAAGTGCTGATTACAGTGCAGATTGAGATCTTATGGTGGCACACCTACCAATACACTGCGATTCGTTTCTATACAAAATTGCCTGAATCAAAATCCAAATTGCCAATTTCTCGCTAACGAAGCGACTCAGTTCCTAGCCAACAGCATTTTCTTAGAACTCTACACCTCTGCATACCATTCATTCAGGAAAAACACTATTATGGTGACACGGAAATTGAGCTACTGGAGCACGAAAACTACGAGAGGTGAGCTTTTCTCAAAACAATAGAGTTTCTCGTCCAAAGCTCCTGTGGTAAAGGGGTTCAAATAAGCACTATAATTAACTCAGCAGAAAGCCTCACAGAATTCTGATCTCAATAGCTTATTAGTTTCTATCTTTAGAAATTATTTCCGGCACAAAAAATGACCCAAAAGTTGCAGTTTTAATATTTTTTTTACTTTTAACTTAGATGGGTCACCTTTTTTGCTATTTTTTAAAAAACCAATTCAGCCAGACGGTAACAGACCGATAGTATTTGGTGGTGTGGAATCTTATAGCAGGACACTCTCATTTTTGACCCAAAACAACTGACTGACCATACCAGATTAAAAAGGGGACCCTTTTCTTATTGGGAACTGCTTGAAACAAATAACACTTATACGATTCACCATACCTTTTGAACTTGAAGTAGTACTTTTACTGATGGCGACACACTAAAATCACTCCACGTTTGGTGGTATGGTAAGTTCGTTCGTTAAAAAAAAGAGCCTGTGTGAGATATTTTGCGTCCTTTGGGGACCGGTTTCCAGTGAGGGTGGTATATTATAATAAAATTGGAAAGAGTATAACTTGTCATCGCTGAGATTATCACAAAAATTTGAATTCGATTCTGTGTAGGAACTAAGCCCTCAGACGTCAGGCCCTGGTCGAAAGAGGCTATGAGGCGTGCATTGTCGGGCCTCGAAAATAGTGGTGCGCTTCATATGCCTTTTTCTTAAATCACCACTAGATTGTATCAAAAATTGCAAATTCTTTGAAAGTTTCAGTTGTGCTCTATAGAGAAATAGATTCAACAAACATTCAAAATATTGTCACGCGGGGGTCAAATCAGCGGGCGGCAGTGTGGTACTTTTTTACCGTGTATTTCAATGGAGCGTTTTTATTTATATTGGTTTGCCCCCTGATTGTAAGGACGCAGAGATAAAACACACCCTGCCTAACACATACCTATACTCTTGTGTGTACCAGCCATACCAATCATATCAACCGGTCCTAATGCCAGTAACTGAGTTTTTTCATTATCAAGTCTGTATATAAAATTGTTAAGTTTTGAGGACGAAAAATGTTTGGACGAAGACAGTAAGGTGCATGTATTGGGGCAGGTACTGCTTTTTTTTTTTCATTCATTGTGGTGTGTGGAATTGGACTTGGGAATGTTGAATAATGGTAATGTGCCGTGGGTCCCTTTAAAGCAATAACAGCACATTTTTAGGAAAATGCACAATTATCCAAAAAATTTAGGATTTTTGCGATTTGCATGGGTAACTAGTAACTATGCCTGTGAATGGCACACTTGAACATGTTTATGTCTCGCAAAAGAAGGAATTGTGTAATTAGGATTGATAATATCATATACCGATAATAATTAAGTGGCTGCTGGAAAGGGCCTTCCATTGACATAGCAGGAAATAGTGCCATGAATGTGTTTCATGGTCACCATTAGTTGTTTTTGTGTTGGTTCAGGAAGTCAAGTTAGAGGTCATTTTCGTGTTGACGGTGGCACTATTTTACACTGGACGGATAGAAATTTGGCTTTTCCAGTTCCGCCATAAAAAATTACATCGAGGGATCCCATTTAATTATAAAATCGCTTATATTATGCACAAAATATATACTTTTGACCATTACCATTCGCAGAGTGGAGATAGTGTACTAGACAATTACCAAAAATATGTGCAAAAAAATCTCAAATTTGACAAACTGGGGGCCACTCTTCAAGGGGCAACAAGCGATTTCAAATAGCAGGTGTCCCTAAAAAATGTGAACAATTTGATTGTACCAATTGTTAAAGCTTTCTGTCAAAAAATCCCCCATTGAAAGAAGTAAGATTGAGAAAACTGTTTCTTGGTAAAAAAACATTGTGAAATTTTTAATTTCGTTATAGGAGCAATACAAAATTCAGCCTATGTTGTTCTAGTGAAATATAAGCATAATAATTAAACAGTACCTATTGTTCAGTTAAGTTGTTTCTGTAGCCAAGTAAAAGGTAGGGAATCATTGAGTGTTCTAATCTATATGAATCACTTACCATATCACAGAGGAAAGTAGGATGACTTGAAATCTCTTGTGGCACCCTTAAAATGTGTTGTTATTGCTTTAAAGGAGAACCTTTACTAAAAAAACTTAAAACAATATACGCTATTAAAACACTATTGAAGGATATCCAACATTGGTTTCATGGAAAAAAAAACGGAATTATACTAACCACAACAACTGAAATAATTAAAAACATGCTGTATGACCAGGCGCTATTTGAAATTTGCGCTAGTGTATATGGGATATGGTTATGCGATACGGGATGGCACCAAGAGATAGTAGCGTCATACACCTTCACCCATGAGCTTTCATAATGTGTATTTCCTTAGGGTATGCCCTATGACACAAACGTGCCGGCCGTAGCGCATAACACGTTATACACTAGGACGCATAATTTTTAAATAGTGCATGTCGGCTAGATGGTTTTAAAAATTGTTATGGTTAATATACTTCATTTTTTCTATGGAAACCACTCGATATGTGGTCATTAATTATTTATAGTGTATATTGTTTAATATTATTCATTGTATGGGGTTGTCCTTAAGGCAGTGGCTTTGAGATGGCTTCCCAAGTCTTCAAAAAAATGTGAACTTAAGACCAGGCTTGTTTGGGCTCATAGAATGATTTTGCCTTATGGTCAAAAGATGCATAATTTAACATTTTTTAACAAAAATGAAAATTTTGAACCCTGGAGTGACTATTTGCCAGAGGTCTACCACCTTTCTTACACTATCTCTGATTGGTTTCAATACATGATATAGATGGCATTATTAACCTCTGACGTAACCAATCAAATAGAACTTCTATAACATTATATCTGTACAAACCCTTCAAGTTTTTTACCCTGTCTTTGATTGGCTAAATTCATTATTAACACCATGTGCATATCCAATAAAATCAGCCAGTAGACCTCAGATGTTAGATAAAAAAATCGTAATAAGAATAGACCATTTGCACCATAATCCCCGGAAATGCAATCATTCAGTGCCCATTCCAATCCAGGATCTTTTACCAGCCTCAAGTCGGCGAAAAAACATACGGTTAGGAGCGTAAACGAAAAATACCAGAAAACTTAACCTATTCTGTGACGTTGCACTATAGTTGTGTAATCGTTCGTCAGGGGTGACAAGTAGGCACAGTTACAATAGACAAAATATCACGTTTGTCGTGAATTCAACACCAGTGCCTCAATTGGTTTTTTGTTCAAAGATATTCTTCTACATTTTTGTAATATTAACTTCACGTGAAAAGGTAACTTTGTATTGTAATTTAGGCAAGGTTCGGGCGATGCGACTACCCCCAATTCCCCTTACCAAACTAACCACCTCCCACGAACAAACAAATTGGTTGTAAACATGACCTCTGGTACAAGTTCCCCGGATGGAAATGGCAACCAAATGAGATGCATTCGGGGATTGTGGGAGAATGGGTTCATTTGTCACCAGAAAACATGTTAGCACAAGGCTATATAGACATTAGAGGACTGTATATGGAAATTTCCGACTACCAGATATTTTCGCGATTTTAACAGTTGCCAAATTGCCACGAGAAATTAATTTCACAGATGACATTCAATGTGCAATACAAATCTATTGGCAAAAGCTATTTTCGCTAGTTTTTATTTTTGCGTTTTTTGTTCCACTGTGAAAATTTGCGGAAAATAAAAACCTCGCAAAAATTTCCACTTATACAGTAATTGATACAAGATCTTGAGGGCCTTATGAAACTTTTTGAAAATGAGATCAGGGAAGGCAATATTCAATTT
>JAMKCH010002667.1:0-61040 GCA_023653785.1 Ophioderma brevispina | reverse complement strand
AACACAAGACAAAATATTACAACTACAATAGAAAACAGAGAGGTTTAAAACCTGGATACCAAGCAGGAAAAGTAGTAAAAAAAAATATAAATGATCTAGAAGAACACACCAGCCTTATTGGGATGGGGGGAGTGTTGAACAGGGACTAGCCTAGGATCTTAAGATAAGGTCACTCCTCCCAAGTTGGCTCTTGTCGTGCATCCAAATCACAAACTGACATGAGAGTGTGTTAGAAATCGTGGCTAGAACAGGTCTTTGTTTGGACCCAATGAACGTAAAATTGAACGCACCTGTCAGTCTTTAGTATTTAGCCCACGGGACCCAATTTCAATACAGCTCAAAAACAACAAACTATAATCACCAGAATTGATGTATGGAAATAAGGGGGAGCTGTACTTTTCATTCTGCGGTATGGGCAGAGGTAATATTCAGTCGAATTGGAATGGTAAGTTCAATGCATGAATACTTTCTGAGCATTGTCAAACAATAACAAGTCAGGACGTGACTGGTGGAAGATATTTGGGGATCGTACTACCATGTGTAGAACCCGGAAACATCAGGCATATATTTTCATCCGCTGCATCAGCATGGAAGAGCTATAAGATGTTAAGACATGGGCATAATGTGGAATGGTGATCCTGTATATCTCCCTTGGGTGAGAAATGCGGAGCAATTATAAGAATATGGTGTAGGTAGCAGTTTCTTTATTGCCCACAAAAATTACATTTAGGATGTGTCCTTTTCCCCCAGTTTGAGATTGGTTAAAGAGGCGAAATCAATAGATGACCATACGGCAAAACTCAGGACGCCCCTAGGGAGATCATAATCATAGATTTCAATAAGATTCAATTGTTCCGACTCAATGAGCTTAAGTAGATTCCCTTGTTGGACAAGTGGGAGGATATATTCTCTCCAGAATTCCTCCGAGGGGTGATGATAAGGCTTTGATGTTTTTTGATTTTGTTCCTACACATATCTTCCATTTGGATTTGACTCATTGGAAAGGAGTCAATAGCGATCTCAAAGTTTTCCTTCCCATTGGCCAATCCCATTTAGACATCTTCCGTTCCATAGTCGTTTCTGGACAATTTGGACATGGGATGGCATGGAGACCACGATCATCAGCCTTTATCATACACCTGGCGAAAGCAAAAGAGAGAGAGTGGAGATTCGAGGTACAAATCGGATATTTTAGGGATAGCTAGGCCTAGGGCTATGAAGAATTGAAAGCAGGGGGTAGGCCCTCTAGGTGTCAAACCAAGGTAGGATTTGATAACGTTGGTAATTGTGCAATGAGCTAAGTGGTCAAGCTGGGTGTCAGTGAGGCCTCATTGAACAGTCAAAATGTTCATTACTTGTAGAGAGATGTAAAGATATTTGGCAAGAGATACAGCACTCTATGATTTAGTAGATATCACCTCAGGTTCCGTTTCTGAGGTTATCACCGGCGGTGGCGCCAAGCTTCATTCATAGCGCAAAATGCCCGAACGAGTCCCAAATTGGACGACATGAACAGTGAAGTCACTGTGCGCGTTATAAATAGGATCAGTGAGTGGCGACGTGGGACTTCCGGTACGGAGTCGCGACCGATCTAAATTGCCTTGCTTAGTCGGTGGTGCATAACTGTGCTGCAAAACTATCATCAAATCGTTTTAAAGACCGTACATGAGAAGATTGCTACATGCAGGTCAACGAATTAATTTACACGGTGGGATAGGCTAAACTGGTACCGGCCTGGTACATGGTCCGAAGCTATAAATAGCGGTGACCCTGCGATTGAACATTGAGGTTCAACCACCCTCGTTCAAAATGGATCCGTTTGTACCGTGTATTCATACAAAAAATTAATACTTGACACTGGAGTTGATCTTCAAAACTCCAACGGCTTTTGAGTGGAAAAATATTGATATTAACAAATATTTCGACGTTAGGAATATTTTCAAAGTTGTGAGTTACGGGCTAAACCTATGGGAAAGGCAAAAAAAGACGCTATCTAGCCGCCCCCCCCCACCCGGTTAGTCATTTTGTCAATGCACGCGATTGAGCCACAACACTACTGATTACCGAAATCACTAGACTGTGTAAATCCATGGAATGGGATGAAAAACAATAGTCTGGAATAATAGTTTATATCTCTGCTGAGGTGTTGAGGATGGTCATGAGATTTTTGCACAATTATACAAAACAGTGTTGTTGTCATTAAGATGCTTCCATGAAATAAAAAATAGAAGCTTTAGCAGTTTTGAGAAATCGGAGTTGATCTGGTTGCACCACTTTTTGGGACACGCCTGTAGTCTGTGTAGTTCAATTTTGTCTGAATGCTTCATTTGTGTGAGAGGAAATGCATTTTTACGTAAGTAAGTCAGAAACTTTAAGGTAGTCCTTCCAAGTTTGACAATTATAAATACACAATCAAGGCCGCTCAAATGTTTAGATGTTTGTTTTGTTAATCTCCTTCTTTCTTTTCGATCAATGTGACTTTTTTGATAACAAGCAGTATCGTCGATAGTGCGAAAAAGCGTATTACACACATCTCATTTTAAAGGAGAAGCTCTTTTTGTGTTTTTCCTGGTGCTTTGAAATATATCAAAGCAATTAAAAAAAAAAAAAAAAAAAAAAAAAAAAAAAAAAAAAAAAAAAAAAAAAAAAAAAAAATGTTGTGGTTTATATTCATTAGGGAATGATTGGTTCCATGTATTTAGGGATCATATTTCAACGTTTTTTCCTTAGAGTCAAGAAGTGTATAATGCTACATAGGACGTTCTTGCATAAAGCAGTGGTGTAATCCCGCCTAAATTTGGACCAAAACACGGTAATGGTAATTATATCTGTTTGCACTTGCTGGAGCAGGTCACTGGACGACTTGAACCGTTTGCTCTGCCTGGCTCTATAACATTTACGCCACTGTATACAAAGTAACTCGAAAATACATTACAGGTGCGTGTTCAGATCGTCGTTGGGACCGCCCCGATTTACCCTGCAGTAGTATCGATTTGATAAAAATCCATTATTGAATAGGGCGTCTTCCAATATGCATTTTTTTTTGCTTCTATCATCAAACCGCAGTTCGTTTCCTCCTCCTCCCCGGACTGATGGGGCGTATGTGGCAAATATCAAGTAGACACAATAGACTAATCGAACAAGCAACCCCTTTAATCGTGCGAGGAAGTGGTGAGCGTCACATAATTATGATGTCGGCGTCACATACGACTCTGTGCAGGAAAGTCGTATCGTCCACCTACGACGTGTGCAAGAAAAGTCTTGTGCGTCACATACAGTTGTGTTTCAGGGACGTGTATGTGCTACCTACCGGTGGAGAAATGCGTATGTGTCCATTAGTTTTGCATCGAGCAACAAGTTTCATGCATCAAATTCTTATGTGTGCAAACTAACTCATAATATATAAAGACAGCGTGCTGATAAAGATTATATTGGAAATATATTTCTTCGTCTTAAATAAAATTTGAAAATGACTCCTTTTATGAAAAATTAAAGGAAATATGTCATTATTCTAGAATATTTTGGAAACTTGGTATGATGGAAAGCTTAAGTAATAAGTACCGTGCTTACATATAAATCAAAAAGTTGAAAATTGTCCCCATTATGTTGAGTATTTTGCCCTTTTAATTTCCCGCCATTCTTACTCTCGAAAACGTTCCGACAAATCCACATCGCCAGCAAATGGTGACGTCAAAGTGATTACCACCATATTTACGTCGTTGTGACCATCATAGTCGCATTGTTGCCACTTCAATATAATTAAATAACAGAAATGAGACAAAATATGTCATTCTTTAACTTTTTTTTCTAATTTTATTATACTGTACTTTCATTAATCCATCCATATTACCGGGTCAGCATACATTCCAATTCGAGTCAACGATGTTTTGGTCATCACTTTGACATGACGTCACGAGGAGAGCAAAATTGGGCGCTTCAATTGATCAATGAAGCCGTGCGAAAAAAATCCCCGCCCGTTTTCTTGGTATGTCAAAAAAGCAAAAATTAAAAATCCTCTATTTTGTAATTTTAACATTAAATTGTATAGGGGTTTTTTTCGGGAAATTCGTGATGTATATACATATATTTTTGAATGTAAGTCAAACTGAGCTTGAAAAAAATCTTGACATATTTCCTTTAATGACTACATGTTGTCAATTTCGATTTTTTCCCTGTTAGTGGCAAGAAAGGGTGCTTTCTTCCATTCAACTTTATTCCGGTTTAAAATAACGTCGTATGTGTAACATTTTTTTTTACTCAATTACCGTACTTTGCACATTCACTATTAACTAAATTTCGGCCAAGAAATTGGCACATACTCGTATGAATTTATTGTACCAGGTAGTGTACTGACTCGACACAAGGAATTGGCTTCAAGTTTGGTTCGGAACACCTCTTCAGATCATCTCCCATTTTGTGAATATCAAATCATGTGCATACTCTCTCTAACACCTCATCGTCTTTGTCCCCCATCCAGATTACACTACACACAACAAAAGTTGTTTTAATCTCCACATTAAGAAGTAAATTCGTGATCACAAAACATAATCGAGCACTCATACTACTTCAATTTTTAAAAGTGTAAGTAGCACGTTTTGTGCTATCAATGGAAATATCAAATCTTTAATTGGTATTTTCTCCCCCTCTCTCTTCTCACTCTCTTCTCCCTACCTCCTACGGGTTTGGGGTTTTTGGCGAGTTTGGTAGGTCAAATTCCGGATTTGCCACACACAACCCCACTGCAGCTGAGCACAAGAGTGTCATTATCAACCTGTAAGAAAAATAGTTATAATCACGAAAATGGTTTTCTTACGACATACACCATTTTCAATTAGTCAAGTTGTGCTTTTCAAACAATTCCCTCCCTTAATCTATAGTAGGATTTTTTATTCCTGTCAGTTTCATTAAAAGTTTTTTGGGCGTGTCGACGATCCATTCGTTCTGAGAGGCTGTATGTTTTATCCAAGCACTAAATAGAAATCGTCGATGTCGCGATACCGGATCAAATTAAGGCCATAATTAAAAACGCTCCCTTTTTCTTTCGAAGAAATTTACAAAACAACAGCACTGAATAAATTCCAAACAACAAACTTTAACAAACTCTGAAGCATTCAACATGAGAAAATAATATGAATAGTTTAATTAGTCACACTCACCACTTAAACGTTCTTAACGTCACACTAATGAATACTACGTCAAAATCTTGATACGTTTAAATGTATTCATCCTGTTCCAGAAATAATATTTGACAGTTTGGTCCAATCATTTCAAACGTGCTTAGAGTTTCGTCACTCATACACACACGATATTTTACGTGGCCTAATCGCTCCTCTTCACCCAGCCTCGATGTTCGTGGAACTTTATCCGTTCTTTGATCGACGCAAACAAAGGAATCGATAAGAGTGTCTCCACTTTACGACAATATATTGCAATTGATCTGTTATTACAGCCCTTTGCAATATTCGATACAAAAAGGTTAATGTAAATGGGTTAACAGCATCATATTCTGTTTGAACAAGTTGAGCATTTCAGCCGTTAATACGACTTTTTTAGTTTTTATCAAAACAACCCGTTCCCCCTCACATGAATTCTTACCATCGACAATATCGTTTACTGACAGGATAAAAAATCAGACTATAATAGCGCAAAAAATATTGATTTGATTGTCAATGTTCCCTAATATGGGATTAAAAGAACTGAATAACGATAACTCACCGAATGCATAGGCTGTGAGGTACCGGGAGCTTGGGGCCTAGTAATTTCAATAATTTTGGTGGGGGCCTGAAGTACCTTTCAGCCCCTTCCAATAATTGAGGTGAATTGATGTAAAAGTTGAAAACATACAAATTTACCAGGATTTGATTTCACCATGTTCCGTATTTTTAAAGCTAACAGCTCCCCGTGGACCCCGTCAAGTTTTGACAAACTGTGACTCTGCATCTCAACCAAAACCCCCCATGTTTTAAAAATCTGCAAAATAAAGCCCCAACAGACAGAGACACATGATGAAAATTGAAACGTCAAAATACTTCAAAATACAGTTGAGGAATTGCTAAGGTTGTACGTGTAATGTTTGCTCACCATTTTAATGACCACTGCAACTGTGCACTCTGGCCTCTCTTGATTCTGAGAATAAGGGACGGTGAATTATTTACACTGCAGGGGGCATGAAGAATTCAGGGGGTACGAAACAAATTGTAGAGATGTAGAAAAGTTTCATTGAGGATAAAGGGGGAACGTTGAACACACACAACCGGAAATGTTACATTTTTTTTAAACGAATCGAGAGGGGAATGTGACAATTTTTTTTCGCCGAAAAAAAATGAATCCTCCATTCCCCTACGGCATAAATATAACCGCTCCCCCTTAACACCTGTTTGAAAAGTACAACTTTGACGATACATCACGACTCCTGGTGTATTTGAATAAAATAAATATTTAATTATTTTTTTTCTGGATGTTTGCAATAACTTTTGACCAGTTTGTCTATCTTAATCATATACTTGTTCCAACTGTAAATGTAATTTCAATTGCGTTTTTTTTCCCCATTGGCATATTGCCAATTTACTGTTTTCCATTGCCATTTTTCATCGTGTTATTTCCAATGGGATCATTTCAATCAATCGTCATCACATCTTTCGGCTCATCTTCGTCATCTTCGGTCGCTGCCACTTTGATGCCGTCATCGGCCGCCATTTTTCATTGTCTCATCATCTTTGCCATTTTATTTTCTGTGATTTTTGATGAAGACAAGAGAACATGCAACAACCCGGGAGCTAAGCAGAATTTGTTACACATCCAAGTACCAAAGGTTTGAGTGATTAAATATGTTCACTGACGAAAACATGATTCTTAAATGCATCAAAATGGTGGCTTAAGGAGAGGGGGCCAAGACAAGTTTGGTACAGGGGTTCCAATTTTTAAATTTTACCCAGTCATGTGTGAAAATTAGACCATGTTATTTGTATAACCACCAGTATTCATAAAAGGTACAGTTATTACTATATACAGCCTAAAGTTTCAGAGTTATAGGCTAAACAGCAAAAATCCATAAAATAGGGGTCATTTCAGTTGTACCGGGGTGCAAATTAAATTGCTCCGATTTGAATAAAAATGGTGCAATTATTGTTGACGTTCATAGGTATTAAAAATAAGGAATAGTTTTGACTGTCTAAATGCGTATTTACCAATGTAGGGGGAACAGAAGTTCAACGTCCATTTGCATTCATGGGGGAATGTACCTTGTGTAGTCTGTCACGTGGTTGAAGTTTATTGTAAGTGTTAGAACGGGTGTTCGTGCACCCCCTGACATAAACTTCTACATCACCGATTCTATATCAGAAAAGGTGCGTAGAAAACGAGTAGCTAGTTCAAAAATCAAACAGTGTCCCACGTATCATTTTTAATATGCAAATTATTCAAATTAAGTTATCTCGCCATTAGAGCAAAATACAATTTTCGATATATCTCAAACCAATACTGTTTGATAAATGAACAATACGGTGACTTGAACTATGTTTCGAGGTCAACGAGTACGTTGGAATCATTTAAAAAACTACCAGATGTCCCCATGACGTAATATGTTGAAGAAAGTATAAAAAATACTAAAAATAAAATTTTCGATATATCGCAACCAATCTGATACTGTCGATAATGACCAATAAGGTGACTGGACCTATGTTTCTAGGGTCAAAGACAAGAGAAACCACTTTGAAAATACCAGATGTCCCTCATGATGACATAATTGCAAATTAGGTTCGCCATGTTAGCCTAAAATCCATATTTGGGCATATCTTGGCAAATTGCACATCCTGCGCTGCCCACATAAGAGTACCAGACCTATGTTTTTGAGGGTCATGGATAATGTTAAAATACTCATATTATGTTCAATTCATGCTCTTCACATATTCACCTGGCAAATACTAAGAATATACAAATCAGGGCCATCAAGTAGATAATCTCATTTTGTGGTGATTTTAGAAACGTCTTTGGTTTAGGGGTTGTAGGGGGTCTTGGCGTTCGGGGGGTGTGAACTTTGAATAGTTTCTTAGTTTTTCTAATAGTGGTATAGTACTGTTATATACTATGGTAGCCCATGTCCAAGTTTTAAATCCATGACAAGTTTTGCTCTGTGGTGTTGCCATGGTACCACGTCAGGCCCTCTGATTGGCTAAACACTACAACGAATGGAAATAAATAACCAAACATCTACTGAGACAAAACTTGGGTAACATATACAGGAGGTAAATACGCAGTGAACCAATGCAGAGCGAATTTTTTAATATACCGTTGCCATGGCAACCGGCCATCGACCAATCGCATAATTTCATGGCGTAAATGTGAATTTGGGAACAAATTTTTTTGAAAATCGGGCCTTCATGGTTCACTCGTTCTGTATTTTGCTTAATATGTGTGCCCAAATTTCAGGCTCATATATGTAGCGTTCTCTAGGTACGTTCGTCTCGTTTTGCATGTTTGCGTATTTTAACGAAACGAGTTATAGGCCTCGACATTTGACAAAATTGAGGGCGTTTTTTTTTAATTTTTTAGTTTTTTGATTTTTTTAAATTTCATTTTATACTGAATTATCATAATTATTAATGAAGAATCATCGAAATAGTGGTCATCCATTGTCCTGTTATTAAGTTTTTAAATAATTTTTCTTAATTCGCAGGGTAAGGAAACAATAACATAAATAAAAGCACTTTACCCGGTTGACATTTTAATTACTTATAATTTATGGAAGGATAATCTGAGTATTTATTTACTCAACTTAGCCAAAATAAATGTGTTATAGTTTTCCAAATATATCTTTAAAATATCTAAATATAACGCCCCCCTTGAAATTTTTCACTGATAAAATATAGGAGCTGATGCATTTTTTGGGCAAATTTTTGTCGTCCCTACTTCACTTTAATCAGCTATATCTCGGAAACCGACTATCCGAATGCGATCGAATAAAAAGCAATTTTGTAGGTTACAATCTACACAATTTAGCCATTGCATTAAATCTCATTTTCTGGATTAGAACATTTTTTATCATATTCAGACAGACCCATACCCCCCCCCCTTCCAGTAAATATTTAGACTTTATCTGTACTCATTAAATACTAAATCATGTTCGCTTAAACAGCGGCCCTGCACATTTTCACAAATATGAAATTCCTTAATTTGCTCTCAATGATCGTCTAGGCCATTGGAAGAACATAGATATATTTTACACAAAAAATAACATACCCCAAAAAGATAGGACATTTAATGAGAAAAAGACTTCCAGTAATTTGTAGGCCACTTTTAATTTTCCATCAACTTTAAAATCACAAAGTAATATTACATGAATTGTTTGACTCGTACTCACTGAATTAAAACTCACAAGGTTATAGACAGACAACAGTGTAACTGCGTGGGAACATGCGCCCAACGAACGGGCGAACGGCTTTCGTGTTTCTTCGTTGTGTTAAACAACGCCATTTTCGTCGTCTGCTGAATTTTTTCAATTTAAATGTTTCTGTTACCCATAAGGAAGCTTGATTTGGTCTTAATCGTTGCGGGTGAGGGCTTTTGTATATAAAGCGTTCCGACCCATGCAAAAATACTCGATTTTGAAAATTCTTGAGGGGCGCACTATTTTCAAATGTGCCAGTTCCTCAACTAATTCAAGATGTAAAAAAAACTATGACATGTTGCATCAAGCCAACAAACGAGAATCACAGTTTCTTCTGCGGTCTTCGATGACTTTCTGCCAACCTGCATTCGTCATGTGCTATCGCCTCTTGGTAGTGGCCTCAAAGCAAGGAGGCAAAAAGAACGACTATGTTCGTATTTCAGGTGCCAACCAGAAAGCATTTTTACAGTCTTGTAGGACATTGGAACGCATGTCCTTCAAAAAGTTAGATCACCAAAAAACAGTATGCCACACTTGCATTTGGGATACTGTTTCTGAAGTATTACACAAGTTTACACTCCTGGAAACGTGGATAAGTGTCAAGTTGTTGCTCTCCTTCGTAGCATTATTCTGCAGGCTTTCAATAAGCCCATAGACCCTCGAGTTATGAATTTCGGGCGGTGAGTCCCAGTTGCAGAGATTAAGCCTCCTAATCCAGGGACGGTCATACATTATAATATTTGACAATCTGGTAGCAAAGATCGTGTCATTCACAAAAAAATGTGTGAATGATGAACATCGGAAAACTTGGGCTGGACTTTCACGTCTGTCTTGAAATTATTCTACCCCGGCACATTCTGGCTTTCGACTCTTCGACTTTTTCCGTTTGCACTCCGTTTCATAATCCTTGCAGCACTGTTGACAATGCTGCTGCCATGGATATTAGTAGAGGATTTTATTCAAGTTATCCATTTTTTCCCATGGATAGATGTTCTTTCTGCCATAATTTCCTGTCTAATGTTGAGGCCCATGTGTTGGTGCTTGTCGAGGGCCTTGGCCGAGCTGTTTCAAACTCTAGACAAAAATCATGTAACTGTCAGAGTGTCCAAGCCGTGGCAGTATTATGGTGAGGTGCTGCTTTGGGAAAATATATCTTAGACTGACAGCATGCAGAGTAATTCCCTTGTCCTCTGGCACGGCACGGTACAGGCCTTGCCCATAGACGTTTAAACTTTGTCGCTTTCCCTTCCTGCCAACACATCTTTACAACCTAGCCCTTCAGAGGAACCGGGATATGTCCAGCAGGCAATGGCATGTATCAATTTCTCGTCCACTGTGTTGTAGGCCCACGGAAGCTAGGTATATGGACTCATTTAAGCCTTCCACATATATGCTAAGAATGAGAGCGACATCTTGACACTCGAAAAAGTTGACAACCCATTTTTCTGGGCCCCGTGATTCCTTTGCTCTTTCTTCTTCAAAAGAGAATTAGACTTGAGGGTACCTGTGGGTAACGCCTTTGATCTCTAGCTTTTGTCAGAAATGAATATGTTGGGACAGATTGGTACAATACAGGAGGACAATCTACGAGGGGGGGATTCTCTGTGATTTTGAAGCTTCCGATTGTGTATCATTCCCCGGGGATATCCAACTCACTCAAGATCATCAAAGTGTTTTGCTGATCCCTGTTAGTATCTGATTTACAGACTGATAGCAATGTTGATATAGAGGGTTATATGATTAACAGAGATGTCGCTCCCTAAGAAGCTGCCCGCCCAATTTTCCTTTATATTTACTGAGTGTGGAAACTACCATGATACAACTGGCATAATCAGACATGCATTTTTGGCATAGAGTCATTGGAGACTGTATAGAATTCTGTTTCTTCACATTGTTCTTTTCGGCATGATCCACAGGAGCTTAGTCTCGCATTAGTCTTGTTTCATTGCAAACGAGACTATTGACAAAAGCATTATTTGCATATTGTTATGTACTGGCACGGTAACTGTCTGACCCATTAACATATTTGTGAGTACCTTTTAAATTATCCTCGACCCTCACTCCCTTTTGTGGGTTAGGTATGTGGTATATTGGCCAAGATTGCTAAAAGATGGATTTTTTTAGCTAATTGGGACCCCTTAATTTCATAATATGTCATCATGGGAGATCTGGTAATTTTTTTCAATGGTTCCCATCTTAATCTTTGACCCTCGAAACCTAGGTACAGTCACCTTATGGGGTTGCTTGTCATCCTTATGTGTGGTAGTATGTGGAAGTATTGGGCCGAATATGTCCAAATATGGATTTTTAGTTACTGGCGATCCTAATTTGCATATAGTATGCCATCACGTTGACATCGTAATTTTTCAAAGTGGGTTCCATCGTGAGCGTTGACCCTGAAAACATAGGTCCAGTCACCTTATTTGTTCAATTTTATCGACAGGATTGGTTGTCAATATATCGAAAAATATGGATTTGTAGCTATGGCGACCCTAATTTTGATATTAATTCATCATGGGACAATCTGGGGTAATTTTTTAAATGCTTCTTCATCGACATCGTTTTGAACCCTCGAAACAGGTCGATCACATATTTGTTCATTTCAAGCAACAGTATTGGTTGGAGATATCTCGAAATTTCATTTTTCTCTAATGGCGATACTAATTTTCATAATTTATTGCATAAAATAAATGAATACGTGTGACACTTTTTTGATTTTTTTAACATAGCGTAAGAATCGTTTTCTTCTTTCTAACGGCACCTTTTCTGATACTAAAACGTTGATTAGAAAGTTTATTTCAGGGTGGTCACGAACACCCCTTCTACCACTAACTCAGTTGATGATTGACATTGATCTCAATTTATATCTCGATCTCGCCGGCTAATGCAAGACCAACGTAAGTGACATTTTTGTCGAACTTGATTTGGTGAATTTTGAAAGAGGAGTATTCGCGCATAATTTAAACTATGGTGAAGATCTGTAAGTGATTAAAAAAGTTTTAATTGAAAACAGAAGATAACGTATGTGCCACTTCGCTTTTTCCGCTTACTGCAAGACCAACGTAAAGTGGCCCTTACGTTTTGGTCTGCTTGAGCAATTTTACACCCCCTTTTCGTGCAAGGCCAACGTAATTGCACTTACTTTGGTCCTTGCATCAAACATATTTTGCACCTTTCATTGCAAGACCAACGTAAGTGCACTTACGTTGGTCTTGCATTAAACATTTTTTCAGTGCAAGACCAACTTAAGTTACACTTACGTTGTCTGCAATTAACATTTTGCACTTTGCAACCTTTTCAGTGCGAGACCAACGTACGTGGCACGTACGTTGGTCTTGCATTAAGCATTTGTGCACCTTTTCATGGCAAGACCAACGTAAGTGGGCACTTACGTTGGTCTTGCATTCAAACATTTTTTCAGTGCAAGACCAACGTAAGTGTCACTTTAATACGTTGGTCTTGCCCTAACTAGAAAATACTGATTTCACTTACGTTCCTTCTTTGTAATAATATTTATTACATTTGTCAGTAGAAATTATTTTAATTATATCATGCAAATACATTTCCTATTGTAATACTCTATAAATTTATGGACAACAAAACAAGCAAAACCAACACATCTTAGCCTCCTATAGTACATACAATATAACCACAAAAATGTTCTTCCTACAAAAATTATCAACTGCACTTATGTTGGTCTTGCAATTCAGCAGCCGACGATCTGTCCATATTTGAGTCTTATTTATTAGGTCTTTGTTTTCCAGACACCCCACTCGGTCTGGAAAAAACAAAGACCGAAGACAAGACATCGATTTTGTTTCTACGACTAAGTAATTTTTTAGTCTTAATGTCTTAGGGTCTTTTTTTTTCAGACACCCATGCACACACGGATTCTGGAAAACAAAGACCGAAGAGACAATAAGAACATCGATTTTGTTCTAACGACTTAAGTAATTTTTTTTAGTCTTATTGTCTTAGTCTTTGTTTCCGATACCCCTATAGGGTGGTCTTGAAACATCAGACCTAAGACCTAATACATCATTTTTTTCTACTATTCTTCTTTCTACACGAAGTTATTTGTTAGTCTTATGTCTTTGGTCTTTTGGTCGTTATGTCTTCGGTCATAGGTCTTCTGTTTCCATACACCTCTATGGCTGGTTATATATTTTTAAAACAATTTAAACACTTTGTTACCCCGTACAACACAAACCCCAAGAAGAAATTTTTAAGATGTCACCCATGATTTTCAATAGATTCTCCATGACATTCTCTATTGGAAAATATAAATTTGGTGAACAAAATCAATTAAACTTTCTCCATGTACTATGAATTGATCTTTTCTTCTAGAATGTCAGCAACGTTATCGCAATCGATGATTCCTCCACGCTGTTTTTGAGGGTCCTTTAGTAGTGATCAAAGTATAATAATATGAGTGGCTGCAGCACCACCCAGTTAAAGGAGGGGGTACCGGGGCCGGAAAAACAGCATTTGTCATCATAGCTAAAATTGATCGTAGTTATGTGGACTCATGAAAACAGGTGATCACAAAATTAAAGTGGGGTGGTGGCACTTTGCATACGACGCCATTTATCAAAGTGGAGAAGCCATCTTAGCAAAAACAGCATAAGAAAACATTTTGGTCTTAAAATGGTCTTTTCCTGGTAAATGAAGTTGATTAAAACTATTCCCAACTATCAATATTGCATGTGCCGATATTTTTTCCAAGATGGCTGACATTCTTATTGACACCAACCTGAAAATCTTTTATAATTAAAGCCTAGGAAGTGAAGTGGTGGTGTCAATTAAAACATTTTCAGGGTCAAGGAAGTCAATAAACACCATTTTCAAAACTGTCAGATGAATATAAAATTAATGGAAGTTTCCATACGCTACTATTTTCTAAGAGGGTCGCAATAAAAGGATTTCAACAGAATAGTCTCAAAATCTGTCCAAATGAGGTCGTGAGTCATTTTATGCATGGATCACCAATGCGACACACAAAATTTGACACTTGAGGTCACTGGCACTGAGTATTTAATCCCCAAATATATATCATGGAATTTTCAGGGAATTGTGATGTTCTATTTCCTGTACTCACTTTAATAAAAATCTTATTATTATTTCAGATATATCAGAGTAAATGCCGGGAATTTCACACACTTAAATTACCATGGTCACGTGTACACTTGTTGGTATTCAATATTTTTGGGTTTTCGTTCCTAGGGACCCTAAACGCAGTAGGAATTGCCATGGGAGGGTTTATGGGGGATTTTTGAGTTGGTATGATTATCAGCACCTGGGTTATGTATTTTTATCACTTTGCCACATTCAGCTGACATTGAATATACTACTAACACTCCTAGGTACTCGTATTAAAAATATTTTGGGCTATCTAATTAAAAACGCTCAGTAGAATACATTTATATTGGCTGCCATCTTCAGTTTTGAAAATAGTTTTATTATCGACTCCATGACCCAGAAAACACTTATTTTGACATCCAAAATCATCTTCATAGGTTTATAATAAATTATATCCTCTGGCTGCCCCATTATTGAAAAATGCAGTCTTCTGATTGGTCAGTTTTTTACTGCCCATTATTCTGCAATATGGGGTCGCCACTGGCATTTTTCTCATAATCTCACGCTGTTTTTTCGGTTCAAAATAGAAATAACATGGTATGCAGTATTATTTGATGGCTCATAATGTATCCTCCTCGGCCGGAAAAAAAAAATAATGACTCGGCTGGGCCTTCGTCCATTATTTATTTTTTTCCGACCCTCGGACACATTAATTCGCCCAGTTAACGGGTACGGCATCACCCTTTAATTTCTTAAATATAACGGTTTTTCTTAGATGATATGTCGGCCTCTTTAAAAAATAGCCTTGTTATAATATTGTCCTGACTTCCTACATTCTGGGCACATTGTATATTGAACCTCTTTGAAAATCTATAAATTTGGCGGCACTGAGCTTGGAATGGTATAAATTACACAAAACATCTCCGTGTCATAAAGCAATTCCGAAAGCATACAAAACCTTTCTCATGCAAAGTTAAATACTAATTGGTATCAGTGTTCATACAATGTTTCATTCTTTTAATACATTTTAATTTCTGTGTGGACATTATTTTCTTTCATTGTAATAAGAATATGTAATACAAGCCTGTATTATTTGGTTCTGTCAACTTGATTGCTGGATGTTACAGCTTGTTGATTTGTCCGCTCCGCAATTAACCCTTCGCTCCTCACAACATGCTGACAGTGGGGTTGCGCAACTGTTCGTGGGTGCTCTGGGGTTGGCAAAGTGGGGTTAGTGGGGTTAAGGCTAATAAGCCTTACCTTGAACTCTCACTCCCGCTGTATTTTATCATCTGTTTAATTATTTTTATCATTATGTATTGTGAGTGAGAAAATAATAAAAATAACTGAACATACATTTTGACACCTAATTCGCTATAGTAGCGCCTACTAACTACCTTTACAATGGCGGGCCATTTTTGTAAAATGTGTGTTTATGCAAATGCCCACAACCACCATTTCTAATTTTGTCACCACGTTTTTGTGAACTACACTATCCAATGATCGATTTTAGCTATTTAGCATGTTTTCAAATGTTATATTCCGGCGGTGTGAAAAAGCAGACTCTAGTCCCGGCGGGAGCCACAGTCCGGGGCTTCCATAGACGGATAACGGAATAAATCGGGAAACTAATGTTTACGTGAAGAGTCCAACTGAATCGAATTGCCCATTGTTCACCATTGTTTCCCGGACTAGAGTACGCCGGACAATAATTACTTCTACACCTACCTGGCCCTGGTAAGAAAGCTAAGGGCCCTTTTACATGTCCTCTGCAGCACTATATTGTGTAGTTTTTGATATTTTTTGGTTAGGTAGGAAAATCCCTTCAATGACACAACATTGATTTTCCAAGAAAAACAATACGTTAAAGCGATTAATGGTATAAATCTATCGGCACAATATATAATGAAAATATCCCCTAAATAAACGTACCAGTATGGTTTTCATGGCCATTGGAGTATTCCTTGAGAAAAACTCACAGATTTTATTCGACCAATATACACAACTGTACTACGGGTCATGGAAGCTACCAGGTTTATTCCCTGTTGGATATTTACAACGCCGCATGCAATACCGAAACAGAAGCCAGCGAAAATATAGTCTTTCATACGCGCATATATCACGTGCAAGTTTGCCCCAAGCCTCATCCTTTTGAATCTTCGTTGATCACACAACTCCACGGTGAGGGGTGCCGCCCATGGCGCATTCCCCGCCCATCCCAAGACCCATCCATACCAATTATCTGTCCGCCACAAACTATCTCCCCCGGGGACCGGGTAACCCGTCCACCCCCATCCCACCAAATGCAGGACAATCGGTGGGAGAGACACAAACCTACTGCTGCCTAAAAGAAAACAATTGAGGTAATGTAGGCATATGGCCCTTCAGAAAAAAAAACACTTATATATCTTAACAAATGATTGTCATATTTGCACTTTGAGTTGTTTTGTTGAGGAGGTAGAGGGGGTTTACCAGCAACAGTGTTTTTTCCATACACAAGGCCCCCTATTATTCAAAGTTCTTTTGCCTGAACAGGTTCTAGGTTTAGGTGGGTAGGTTCCTTGTTTACTTCCCTCTGGTTTGATATGGGAGCTTGTCACTAACCTTATGGAAGCTGTTACACAGTGCCTGGGGGCTTTACCAACAATACTTTATACACCATGACATTAAGGTGATTAGCCCTTCTGGTATCAAATCCACCCACCTAGGCAATTCAAATATCTTTGGTAGGGAAACGCATGTTTGACCTTTAATATAGTTTTACCAGCTCTATTTTGTAGCTTAGTCAACTTAGTAAGACTTGTTTTTCTTCTTAGCAGCATTTCCCACTACCGCATCAACAGTAATCTACGGATGGCAGTACAAGGACCTGGTTATAGTATTGAGAGTGTCATCTTTCAGGAATATCTTGTTTCTATAAAGGACCCTATCTTTTGTTGACAGAGTTTTTAACATGGTTGAGGTGGCTCCTTCCCAAGAAGAGTGTGAATCCAAGGAAACGCCCAGGTATTTAAAGCTCTTTACCTCATCAAGGGCATTATCTTTGATCTTAACTTCAAATTTGCTGGATTTTTGGCGAGTTGATATTACTCCCAATAACATGATTTTGGTTTTTTTGACATAAGTGAGTTTTGTTCTTATATAGCCATTCAGCTACCTTTCCATTTCCTCCTCTGTCAGTTTAGCCACCTGAGATACACTCCACTCTTAAAGACTATTTGCCGTGTCGTCGCGTAGAGACAAATTTTAAGCAGATCTTTGTTGACCGGCACGGAAGATCATTTTAACATACAAGCTGATAAGAGGGGCCCCAAGATTGAAGCCCTTAGACAATGACACGCCAAAGAGAACAGGAAAGCATATCAGATGCTTATCTTGTGATTTTACCTATTTGGAGACGTTCACAGAGGTATATTTGAAACAATCAAGCTCTCATCCATTAATTCCACCACTCCTACTCAGCTTGCTAAGACGCGTACTGTGATGGACGGTATCAAACGCTTTTTTAGGTCTAAAAAAAATCGCGCAGTAAACATACCTTCATCTATATTTTGGAGAAGGGCAAACAAAAAGTCCATTGACACTACAAGCAAGTTTGGGTTTAATTTTTTTTTTTTTTTTCTGGGGTCTGAAGCCCTGATTTGGCTTGTGACATATATTAATTATCTTGAGAAATGCATACATCTGATCATAGATCCGCCTCTCAAATACTTTTTCATCCCCGCCGTTATGACTGAAATGGGCCGATAATTACTTGTCTCAAACCGGTCCCCCTCTTTGAATATAGGGGTTAACTCTACTTTGTTTCCAATTGGGAGGGGACCTTCCAGTCCTAATAACCATGTTCATGATGCATGTCTAATGGCCGCAGGCAATAACATGAGCACCAGCTTTTAGCAACCTAGACTTAATCATCTAGTCCCGTTGCCTACCGGTCTTATGTCTTAGGTCTTTTGTTTCCAGACATCCACACGATCGGAAACAATACCGACGACCTAAGACCAAATCGATTTTGTTTCACGACTAAGTATTTTTTGAGTCTTTAGTAATGAAATAGGGGAAGATTTATAGATGGAATGATGATTAATTGGTTGAGTGATTGCATTGATCTCATTTAATCTGTCTATTTGATTCCTTATGTCTTAGGTCCTTTTTTTCAGACAACCCCCACACTCGATCTGGAAAACCCAGACGAAGACATAAGACCTCGCATTTTGTTCTACACTAATATAATTTTTTTAGTCTTATGTATTAGGTCTTTGTTTTTCCAGATCCCCTATAGGGTGTCTGGAAACGTAAGACGCGAAGACCTAAGACATCAATTTCGTTCTACGACTAAGTATTTTTAGTCTTATGTCTTAGGGCTTGGTCTTATGTCTCCGGTCAAGGTCCTTATGTTTCCAGAACACCCGATGCGGTTTTATATGTTAAAATTTAAAACACTTTTGTTTACCCCTGTAAACACACCCAAAAGAAATTTTAAGATGACACCATGATTTTCAGATTCCTCATGTAAATTCCTCTATTGGAAAATATATAATTGGTGAACAAAATCATTACATTTCTCCATGTACTATGAAGATCTTTCTTTCTAGATGTCACAACGTGATCGCAATAGAGTTGATTCCACGCGTGTTTGAGGGTTCCATTTAGTAGTGATCAAACTCTCAATAAAGTGCTGCAGCACCACCATTAAAGAGAGGGGTAACCGGGGCCGGAATAATAACATTGTCATCATAGCTAAATTGGTCGTAGGGATGTGGACTTCATGAAACAGTGAGAACAAAATTAAAGTGGTGGCAATTTTTGCATACGACGCCATTTTCCAAAGGGGAAGCCTTCTTAAAGGCAAAAACACCTAAGAAACAAGTTTGGTCTTAAAAATGTCTTTTCTGGTAAATTAGTTCCGTAAAACTATTCCAAAACATCTATAATAATAATAATAATAAGTCTTGATATAGCGCCTAATGCAGAGGCCTCTAGCGCTTTACATAGAATGGATCAATATAAAAAATATAATACGACACTCACAAAAATAGATAAAATTCAATGTTAAAACAACATGATATACATCAATTATACACAATTTCAGAATAACTTTAAATTTAAGTAGAATTTCAAACATATATATTGTGACCAACAGATAGAAGAGAAGACAACCCAGTTTGCCTCCATACTAAGACATATGGGGCTACACCTGAAGCGTCAGCTGTGAGGATCTGTGTGTATGTACCCCCACAGCGACATCGGTTAGTCCTTTATCTTTCCCTGGAGATCAGATGCTCTTAACCCAACCTACTGATGAAAACAACTATCCTAGGCAACCTTACTGGCTGAAGGTAATAATAAGAAAGAAAGGAAAACCCAAAAAAACAAAAAAAAATCAACAGAAATTTTTTTTTTTATATTAGTGATCATGGTTATTGGGACTTCATCAGAAACAGGATACATATCAGGAGCCAAAATGTTGTGTAAATATGAATGTCTTCAGACGTGACTTGAAAATAGTTGCTGACTTGACTAAGCGGATACTGTTAGGGAGTTTATTCCATAAATATGATGCTGCGTAAGCAAAAGATCTATCACCATAGACCTTGTTGAATAGTTGGTGATTTCTCAGCTGGGAGCAGAAGATATCTCACCAAGGTTATCGGTGGTGAATACAGCTGGATGAGCTCTCATAGATATAGGCAGGTGATGCTGTGAATGGCCTTATAAGTGAGAAGTAGAATCTTAACACTGCCTCTGGGTTAAATTGGAAGCCAATTCAGAGTCAGTTTGGTTAGAGAGCTGGTGTGATAAGGTCTCTGCGTCGACGTGAGTTTATGGACAAGACGGGCACTGCATTTTGGACTCGCTGAACCTTGGTCAATTCTCTTTCTGGAAGGCAATAAATCAAGGAATTGCAGGAATCCCGCCTAGATGTACAAGGCGTGGACCACTCTGATTGTCAGAATTTTTCATCAAGGTCAGTCGAAGCTGCCCAATTTTCCTTATTGGGCCAACAGCTTTGCTAACGTAACATGATTGTCATTCTTTATGATGAGTCTAAGATGACACCAAGTTCCGTGCTTCAGCTGACGGGTGTATAACAGAATTGCCAATAATCAGTTGGCTGAGAGTTGCTAGCCGATCTAACTAAATGAGAGCGAAAGTACAGGCATCTTCTCCAAAATCGTCTGTCAGTTATATCATCTTGTTGGATTTACCACAACCATGTTGATGTCTGCAATGCATGTTTTCAAGATCTTTTTCTGGCTGCTTCACGATCCCGATGGTGGAAAGTCAGGTCATCGTGGGGGTCATCAGCTAAACCAACAACTTGGAATACCGTGGGCAGTTATGATATCCTGTAGTGGGGCACGGAACAAGACTGATAGTCAATCGGTCCAGTACCCGAGCCCTGTGGGACTCTACAATCTACCGCCACAGGATATGACGAAGCTCCTCTGACTGATATAGATTTAGTTCGACCATCTAGTAAGACGCGAACCAACTTAGTGCTTTCCCAGTAACCCCATAGCCGTTCAGTTAGAACGTTAGGAGCTGTTTTTCTGGTCTATTGGTGTCGAAGGCCGGCGCTGAAGTCCAGTAACACAGTACAGCCTCTTTTTGTGTTGTCCAAGAGCAGTCCAGATGTCATTCTGCACCCGTAACAGAGCAGTTCTCATACTGTGATATTGCCGGTATGGCGACTGCATCGAGCATGGGAGATCATTTCGATGAGGATCAGTCTGCAACTGATTCACTTCGACTCTTTCAAATCACCTTTCCAAGAATGGTAGACTTAGATATGGCGATAATTTGAGAGGATGTTGGGGTCCCAGCCAGTTCTTCAGGCAGGGCGGATGGATATATGCTGCTTGAAAGCTTGGGGAAATACGCCTGAAGACAAGGAATAGTTTGGCAATCCTTGTTCTGACTGGAACAGATCATCAAAAAAACCTAGTTTTAAGAACCACTGTAAGGGTCTAAGGTTAAGACTTGATCGATGCTTTGATTTGTGGATTTCCAGGACCTCTTCGTTCAGACAATGTGCGTAAAAGTAGCTGAAGGTGCTTTGGCCTGACTCTGTTAGTTCAACGGACATAGAGGCAGTAGTAGTATCATGTAAGACGTTCCGCAGCTTCTTGATCTTCTTGGAGAAAAAATTTCTGGCAAAACTGGTTCAGCAAGATCTTTTTGGACTTCATGGGCAGGTTAGCGGTTTGTTCCCTCTGGGAGAAGTCAACTTATGACTAACACGGAAAAGTCTACGTTGATCACATGTAGTAATCTGGTTGTTATGATAATCGGTCTTGGCTTTAGAAAGAAGAGAGTTGTATTTAGAGCACTGATCTTTGTAAGCCTCTTTGACTACTGTGAGCCCAGTCTGTGAAACTCTGCGCTCCAGCCGACGCCGTTCCTTCTTCTCAGCACGAATTCAAATATTGCATGTGCCGATATTTTCCAAGATGGCTGACATCTTATTGACACCAACCTGAAATCTTTTATAATATAGCCTAGGAAGATGATTGTGGTGTCAAATTAAAGATTTTCAGGGTCAAGGAGTTCAATAAAACCATTTTCAAAACTGTCAGATGAATATAAAATTAATGGAAGTTTCCATACAAAAAAAAAAAAAAAAAAAATAGTGCTGCAGCACCAACCAGTTAAGGAGAGGGGTACCGGGGCCGGAATAATAACATTTGTCATCATAGCTAAAATTGATCGTAGGGATGTGGACTTCATGAAAACAGGTGATAACAAAATTAAAAGTGGTGGCAATTTGCATACGACGCCATTTTCCAAAGTGGAAGCCATCTTAAAGGCAAAAACACATAAGAAAACAGTTTTGGTCTTAAAAATGTCTTTTCTTGGTAAATGAGTTTAGTAAAACTATTCCCAAAACTATCAAATATTGCATGTGCCGATATTTTCCAAGATGGCTGACATCTTATTGACACCAACCTGAAATCTTTTATAATATAGCCTAGGAAGATGATTGTGGTGTCAAATTAAACATTTTCAGGGTCAAGGAATTCAATAAAACCATTTTCAAAACTGTCAGATGAATATAAAATTAATGGAAGTTTCCATACGCTACTATTTTCTAAGATGGTCGACATATAAAAGGATTTCAACAGCAATATTCTCAAAACTGTCCAATGAGTCGTGAGTCATTTTATTCATGGATCACCAATGCGACACCCAAAATGTGACACCTTGATCACTCAATGTATTTATCCCAAATATATATCTGGAATTTCATGGGAATTGTGATGTTTATGCCTGTACTACTTTAATAAAAACTATTATTTATTTATTTCAGATATATCAAGAGTAAAATGGCCGGGAATTTCACACACTTAAATGACCATGGTCACGTGTACACCTGTTGGTATTCAATATTTTGGGTTTTCGTTCCTAGGGACCCTAAAGCGCAGATAGGAAGTTCCAAGGAGGAGTTACTGGGGATTTTGAGTTGGTATTGATTATCAAGCACCTGGGTTAATGTATTTTATCACTTAGCCACATTCAGCCTGACATTGAAGTAACTCTAACACTCCTAGGTACTTGTATTAAAAATATTGGGCTATCTATGAAAATAGCGACATTTGAAAAAAATGTTAATTTTGGATTCATCTTACAGTTTTGAAAATAGTTTTATCGAACTCCTTGACCCAGAAAACACTTATTTTGACACCAAAATCATCTTCATAGGTTATATAATAAGAATTATATTACCTCTGCTGCCCATTATTGAAAATGCAGCATTCTGATTGGTCAGTTTACTGCCCATTATTCTGCAATTATGGGTCGCCAATGCATTTTCTCATTATATCACGCTGTTTTCGGTAAAAAAATAGAAATAAAGGGTATGCAGTATTATTTATGGGCTCATAATGTATCCTCGGCCGGAAAAAAATAAAATAATGGACTCGGCTGGGCCTCGTCCATTATTTATTTTTTTTCCGACCTCGGACACATTATTCGCCCATAAAGGGTACTGCATCACCCTTTATTTCTTAAATATACGGTTTTCTTAGATGAGATGTCGGCCATCTTGAAAAATAGCCTTGTATATAAATTGTCATGACTCAGACAATTCTGGCAATTGTATATTGAACCTCTTGAAAAATCTATTAAATTTGCAGGCACTGAGCTATGGAATGGTATAAATGACAGCATAAAATCTTCCGTGTCAGTAAAGCAATTCCGAAAAGCATACAAAACCTTTCTCATGCAAAGTTATACATAATTGTTATCAGTGTTCATACAATTTTCATTCTTTAATAGCATTTTAATTTCTGTGTTGAATTATGTTCTTTCATTGTAATAAGAATATGTAATACAAGCATGTATTATTTGGTTCTGTCAACTTGATTGCTGGATGTGACAGCTTGTTGATTGTCCGCTCCGCAATTATCCATTCGACTCTCAACATGCTGACATGTCCAACTGCAATCAATTTGGCAAAGTGGGGTTACAGATTGACAGGCTAATAATCCTTACCTGTAACTCCTTCACTCTCTGTATTATTATCATCTGTTATTATTTTATATTATGTATATGTGATCAAACTAATAAATAACTGAATCATACATTTTGACACTAATTCGCTATAGTAGCGCTATTACCTTAAAATGGCGGCCATTTTGTAAAATGAGGTTCATATGCATGCCACCATTTCTAATTTTGTCACCACGTATTTTCGTTGAACTACACTATCCAATTATCGATTTTAGCTATTTAGCTATGTTTGCAAATTTAATATTACGGGTGTGAAAGCAGATATATTCCGGCGGGAAGCCATGCTGGAGTCCGGGGCTCATAACGATAACTGAATAAAGCGTTGAACTAATGTTACGTGAAGAGTCAACTGAAATCGATTGCCCTATTGTTCCCATTGTTTCCCACCTAATGAGTAACGGAGTACGCCGGACATAATTACTTCTACACCCTGGCTGGTAGAATCTAAGGCCTTTTACACCCCATGCTGCAGCACTATATTGTGTATTGTGATATTTTTTTTTTAGGTAGGAAATCCCTTCAATGACATCAACCTGATTCCCAGAAAACAATACGTTAAGCTATTTATTGGTATAGATCTACGCACATATATAATGCAATATCCCCTAAATAAAACGTACATATGTTTTTCATGCCATTGGAGTATTCCTTGAGAAAAAAATCCTATTTATTCCGACCAATATACACAACTGTACTACGATCATGGAAGCTTACCATGTTTATTTCCCTGTGTATATTTACAACGGCCGCATGCAATCCCGAGACAAAGCCAGCGAAAATATATCTCAAACGCGCATATATCACTTGCAAGTTTGCCTACAGAGCTCCTCCTTTTGAACTTCGTTAGCACACAAGGATAGAGCGAAGTTCGTTTAGAATTTGGATTGCAAAACAACTACACTTTTTAAAACCTTCATTGATAAGGAGAAAAAGTTCAGAGGGTGTTTTAGATATCATTTTGTGAATTTAACAAAGTTTAGTTGAACGTCATGAAAACGTGGACATTTGAAAAGTGGTCGCGTAATATTTAGTTTTATCGCGGTCGCACTGTAACCACTGATCTCTATACCCATTGATTGGCTACACACAGTAATTGTATATTAATGAATGGAGCACCTGGCGGCATCTTGGTCTACCGAACCCAATACCATTCAGAAAGGCTCACGAATTGGCTGCTTCTTAGTCTGTTATGTCGCTTATCCACATTTCAATGGGAACAATTTTGTAAATACATGGCCGGCTCTTATCCACCTGCTTGGGCTCTTTTTGTGATGACCATATGGCTATCATGCCTCAATTACGAAGCCCAGGTTTCCAATCCATTGTATTAGAGATCAGTGTTTCGACAACCCCTATGCGCGGTCAGCAATCTACGTACTTTTTCAATGTACCGAGTAGTCGCTTCTTTTTGATGCAGAGTTTCCTAATGTTATTTAAAACCATATTCTTTCTCAAGAATCCCAGGCTCATTTTATAAAATTAAGGCATAATGTAGCCATGTTTGATAAATTTAATTCATTTTAAATAAAGTCAAACGTTAAATTACAAAGCTTGTTTTTAATTTCAGTTTAAAGTAAAATTAGTTTTCATACGGACAGGCCAGATCTTGACTAACCACCGATCAATCTTTCCATATTGGTGGGAAAACTAAACATGGCTTGTGGCCAACGATAGCGTAAAAATCCAACGTGGCGGCTTCCTTAAATCGTCTACTGCTTGCTTCGAAAGTTATGCGTGAAAATTGTTGTTTTTCTTCCAATGAATACTCAATTCCCATGCAAACCCTCTGGTACTCATATTTAGTGATATTTCATTATAATGTTCCGATAGATTTTCATACAATAAATCCCTTTAAATGCGGGTACTCTTTTCTTGCAAATCATGCGGTGTAATTGAAGGGAGGACGCTGACCAAGAAATCTATATTAAAAAATTACAACACAAACCTCTTCAAGACGTGCAAGTGACCATAACTTCAATAATAATATTCCCCATAAATCGTGCAGTAAGAACAAACCGGTGTGAGTAATTATAGTCCGGCGGGAGCCCAGTCCGGGCGCCATAGACGAACAACGGAATAAAAGGTAAACTATGTTGCGTGAAGTCAACTGAAGCGAGGGCCCTATTCTTTACCGTTGTAGCCGAACTCTGAGTACGGCGGACTATAATTATTTCTACACCGGAATAGAAAGGTATTATTCTAGTCAGATAAAACATTGCAAAGTCTGTACGGTATTTGGGTTAATACATGCACTTTACTGAAACGTCGAAGAGTGTAATGGAAATAGGGGACATGATTCTTATACTTACCTTGTGCATGGTTCGGATTATTCCATTTAAGCTCCATTATCCTAAACCGTAGATAAGACTATCAATCATTTAAGTAGTTTTGATTGCATTTCGATTGCCTATTATGAAACTAGAGTCAACATGTGGAAAAACACATTTACAATGCTCTTAAAGGTCCCAGGAAATCAAAATAGAATTGATGTGGTTTTGTGCAAGTCTACAAGGAGGGACCAGAGAATTCAATATAATGGGTTGGTGATGACATCATTTGTGGGGCCATTATTTTTCCGAGAGTAATAGAAATTCCAGGTGCTGGTATGAATCTATTCATGATACTGGCTGAATATTAATAGTTTCACAAAAAAAAAAAAAAAATCACTAATGATGTCACTGGTAGTGTATTCTTTTTATGGGCCTGTTTATTGGAATGGATGTCCCATAACGATTTGGAGTAGGTTTTCATCTCATTTCCTTGGACCTTTAATGCAAAGTTTGTTTGTTCCATAGAACCTCATAATACTTAATTTTGAAAGCGTTGTGTTTTAAGTTGGGGTATCTTTATGCAACGAGTGAATTCACTCTTCTAAAAGGACTCGGCCATTCCGTATAGATAAAAATATTGAAATTTACCCTTTCCAAGAACATGTTTGATCAAATTGTCTCTTGATAGTTTACAAAATAATAAAATGTTATCATTTTTTTCAAAATTTTTTAGGTTTTTTCTTTTTTTAAAAAAAGATATTCTTTGAAAGAGGTGAAATATCAATCTTGTCAATTTTAATCACTCCAAACGAGTGAAAAATCCTTTCACTCTCTTGCATTAGAGAGTACTTTTTGAAACTAAATTATCTTCAGGAATGAGAAGGTGAAAAAGTGTAGTTTTTACACAAGCGGTAGGCATACAATGTTGTGCATTAATGCCGATTGCAAGTTGTAGGGTTGAAAAATTACCGACGATAATGGAATTTAGGAGAATTGCGGAATCTGTAATTAAAAAAAAAGATTAAGTATTATGATAAAATTAAAAAAAAAAAAAAAAAAAAATAAGTGCTTGTGAAAATGGATCACCACAACCAATCTGTTTTATTAAAAATAAAGTTCCTGTCTATCTCACATTCATTTTATTAGGTTTATCTTTTGTTCATTTTGTAAGCCAACCTTTCTTGGTTCACTGGTACAATGATTTAAACAATAACTATGGACTTAGCGATGATTATTAAGTACTTTTCAAACAATCAATGCCTCACCCACCCTCATTTAAATTGATTAACTTTTGTATGTTGCGTTATGGACACCAAAGTGAGCAACACTATAGTATAACTAAAGGCCCAAACAATGCATCAATATTTACTAGTTACAAAATATAACAACAACAGATGATCAGATAGCGGGTGTATGGCACGCTCAACGTATCAAAACATGGCGAGTTTTCCCGCGCATGTCGAGTTTCACGCGATGTGTATCGAGTTTTCCCCCCCATATGTCGAGTGTGCAGCGTTATATGTCGAGTTTACAGCGCTATCTGTCCAGTTTGCCCTCTATACATCGAGTTGTGGTCTCTATATGGTGAGTTGGCATAAATCATGTCCAGTTTTATGCTCCACGTATCAAATCATGGCGAGTTTTCCCGCGCATGTCGAGTTCCACGCTCTGTGTATCGAGTTTTCCTCGGCATTATGTCGAGTGTGCAGCGTTATATGTCGAGTTTACAGCGCTATCTGTCCAGTTTGCCCTCTATACATCGAGTTGTGCTCTCTATATGGTGAGTTTGACATAAATCATGTCCAGTTTCAAAATCTCGACATGATTTTTCTCAACATGAGGAAAACTTCGGACATGGATTTTAGGTGATATGTGATAAAAAAATCATGTCGAGTTTGCTCATGTTGAGAAAAAAATCATGTCGAGTTTGCTCATGTTGAGAAAAAAATCATGTCGAGTTTGCTCATGTGAGAAAAAAATCATGTCGAGTTTGCTCATGTTGAGGAAAAAAATCATGTCGAGTTTGCTCATGTTGAGAAAAAAATCATGTCCAGTTTTTTAAAACTCGGCATGATTTATTCTGGACATGATTTAGTCTTGACATGATTTATGAAACACGGCCACATAGAGTTCAAACGGGTAGGCAGGCTGTAAACTCGACATATGGCGGGGTAAACCCGATATACAGCGCTATGAAACTCGCCGATTTTGATACGTGGATCGTGCATACTGGTGCTATCATCACCTCTTATGTTTCCTTTCCCCTAGTTCTACCGAAGACCACAAATAATCTATGCTGAAAATGTCCAGTTGATTTTCACCATAGCAGTGGGTATTTCGTTGGAAGAGGGTCTACTCTTACCAACTGACCTTAAACTGCCCAAATTGTGTACCCCCCCCCCCCCCACAACACACACACACCACCACAACTAATTTTTTTCCCCCAGTTACATAAGGAATTGATAATGCGTTCTTGAGCTCCGTTTTGCCTATACAACCATGCCGCGTAGTCCTTAGAATCGTAAAATTATGATCTATGATACATTCCAGTTTAGTTTTATTTTTACAATACAAATCTTTTTCTTTCTTTTTTTGTGTGGAAGAATGCCTCTAAGCATTGGATATGCACACAGTGTATTTCAGAAGCAGTGCCCAAAGAGTCCACAATTGACAACCTAGACTGGAATGTCAACTACTAATATTGTGGTAGAATATAGACCTGGAAGGGAATTATGTGTTACAAGTGGGACATTTGCATCATAAAGAAATTCCACCATAATGGAAGATGCCGAAATTGAGAAATCACTATTAAGACATTAATCTTAGTCCTTATTTTTGTTTAAAAAATTCGTGTGATAAGAAGATAATTATTAACAATCTATTCTTAATTAGGCAATCTTCAACAGCATTATAATTAAAAATAAGTTTTCATTCTTTTTACATGCACAAAATGTAAAATTTCAAATTAATTAAGGCCCTTCAAAATTCCTCAAACTTTCCAAGCAAAGCTTCCAAAATTCTCGAAGTTCCTAATCTCTTTGCAATAATCTCAGCATTTAACAAAAATACTGTAAAGAGAAATAATGGACCATATATCCTGGTAATTGTTGAAGACATCATTGTAACACCAGAGGGGGTCACTGAACGACTTAAAGACTGGACTCAATAAGCCTCGGTCCAGATTACATAAGTCCAAGATATTGAAAGAATCTGCTGAGGAGCTTGCTCCTGTTTTCTAGCCCAAATGTTTTCAACAGTCCTGATTCTGGAGATCTCCTGAAGATGGTCCCTTTGCTAATATTTCTGCCCTACAAGAAGGCGACCAATCTCTCCCTCAATTACAGGCCAGCGTCAGTAACATGCATATCATGTCAGCTCTTAGAGCATATAGTTCATCCCCACATCCAGGATACCTTGGAAAAGTATACACTTGACTCCAAGACAGTATGGATTCAGGAAACACCACTCCTGTGTACTCAACTTGTCTTTCACTGACGACTGGGCTAAGGCTGTCACGCCGGAAAGCAGGTGGACATCGCTAATTCTACTTACAAAAGGCGTTCGACACCGTGCCGCATGAACGTCTGAAGACTAAACTTCACATGTATGGTATACTTTGAAAAGCTTTTTCACATTGATACCAACTTCCTCACAAGCGTAAACAGAGGTGTGATTGATAACTCCAGCTCTTAGTGGGATACTGGTACTCCGAGTACCCCAGGGGACAGTTTTAGGACCTCTGCTATTTTTGCTTTTATAGAAATACATAGCTTATATCTCCAATCTGTAAATACGGTCTTTTTGCGACGACTGCATCCTGTATGAACAGTTTAACTTCCACTTCTGACTGTCTAAGCTTAGGATGACATCAACAAACTTCATGAATGGGGCATTATTTGGCAGAAATGGGAATCAACGCAAAAAGTGGTTTATGTTATTAAATATGGGTAATAAGACGCAATGTTCCTTCCTACTACAAACTTACAACCATCCGTTGGCTATAGTGGACCATCACCAGTAATGTGGAGTGTATCTTTCTCACAAATTTAAATGTGACTATCAGTATGATCATATGTGAGAAGGCCAAACAAATTCTTGGCATGCTGAGACGAACCTTAAAATTGCTCCGAGCACAAAGAAAACAGCTTATCTGGCATTCAGTTCGCGCTCCGCACTGGAGGAATCCTTCAGCAAGTCTGCGACCCCTATGAAACTAAATAATCTCACACACAAGCGTTGAGATGGTGCAGAGCGTGCTGCATCGATTGTTTTCAGCATTATAATAGAAGCCAGTGTTCTTCCTGTAAATGTCCGGGTTGGGATTGCCTTGCAACAACGCCGCGAAACATCGCATCTCATCCTGATGAAGCATATCCTCATGGGTTGAATCAGCCATTAACCCAGCCCACTTTTAAAACTCAGCCCTACTAGATCAAGGCGTTATGGTCACAGTCCTTCCGCTGCGCGCCATGTCTTCCGAACTGTGCCCACAAAGTTACCTTTTGTTCCCAGAACTTGTAAGGATTGGAATAGTTACCAGATAGCTCATCATCTCAATCAATTCAATGAATTCAATTGAAAACCCAGTTAACTAACTTATTAGGCAAGGCGACAATTTACCAGCATTTAAGTGGTGGCCATTCCGTCTTCTCCCGTGGCTTTTTAATGGATTTGTTCCTGAGTCCGTCGCCACTGTACCATCCAAATTCACGAATCCAGATTGCATTAAGAAATGACATTAAGCGAGTTAACTGGCAACAAAAAGAAACGGTACAGTTAGGGCCCGCTTCCATATGTTTTTTGACACTTAGTTTACCTGAATTTGTTAACCTTATCTAAAAAAAAAACTTATATCAAGCAATTTCTGTACAAAAAAGTTTTGTACAGGGTCATGGACATAATTGCGGGTTGTTGATTAAAATAATTATAGATTGTCCCTATCTGTGGACAATGTGTTAAATGTAGTGATGACGCGCGACCATAGGTCCGATTTTTTCATGTTGTTTAGGCTGGACGAGCTGTTTTCCTGAACGTACCTGGGTAATATTTGTTTAGAGTATCCCCAAAAGACTGACGAAACTTTTTTCGTAATGAACTAGGGATTTGGGGTCGCTATCTTTTCGTTTTTATTTATTGTGAAATGACACGTCATTTAAATATCTCCAGCCGTTTGGGTAGTAGAAGCCCAAAATGTGTACCAAATTGACCCATTGGACAGTGGGTGTTAACTAATCGACAAAATTGAGAGACGTTTTTGGTTATAACCTCAAAATTTTCCGTGCCCTAAATTCCAGTGAGGTAATGAGAAAAATTATGAACTTTCTTCTTTCGTCGAAACTGGTGGCAAATTATTCGTTTTGTCATGTTAAACGCAGGCCGGGAACGTAGGTTGGTGCACAAATCCGCTAAACTTGATCACTTTGAAAGTTTGATCCCTGTACAAACGCTTCTCTTTTATTTTCTTATTATTTTTGTTTGCATGTTCGACGCTTTGTAAAGTGCCATCAGTGGTTTTTGTTATGTTCTACTTTTAATTGCAATTGGTGCTGGGTAGCCTATAAGGAAAACGTTCAAGAAAAGTTCATACTTACAAAGTATCCAGTTGATTCCAGTGCAATCGATCTGACGTTTCACTCGTATCAGTGGACTCGCTGAGGTGGGTGAAATCCAGAGGAAGCACCCGAGGACAACACAAAACACTAAGAGTTGTTTCGAGTTCATTATTTTTCCGTTAGTAATTGCACCCGCACGCCAACAAAATATCACAAGGAAACGGCACTTCTTCTTTGAGACGTAAGCCCAGGAATGGAATCAGCGTGTTTATTGTCTAACGTGTTGTGTTATTCTAAGCTTTACAAAAATGTGTTTGGAGATACCCATTGACCTTTACCTTTATTTTGTTTCAAATGTATTGATTTTGTTTTTCATTTAATTGGCGGCAAAGCATTCTTAATGATTTTTTGTTTCGATTTGAAAACAAACATTTACGTTATTCATATTTTGATTGTGCTTTTCTACTGGAACCTATCAATATTTGGGCACCCTTGAGTTCTGGTTCAATCAAATCGATACAATTTACACAATAATTTTGATAAATGAAAGGTAACAGGTGATTCCGACATCACACATTGTCATATCCGGTATCGTGACTGGTTAAACTGTAAATCTGGTAAATAACACTCATAGGATATACTTTAAAATCAGTTGCGTAACAGGCGGTGGGGCAGGGGGTAGGTTGCCACCCCCAGAGAGCTATGACCGGCGGAAAAAAGGCTTGAAAATTATGCTAAATCACCCTTTTTTGCCTGCTCACTGGGAAATGTACACCTCCAACCTCCAATCTGCCTCAAAACCACCTCCAACTGGGAAAATCTGGGAAGTTGCTCCTCTGAGAAGTGACTTCTTCTTCTCCCTTAGCTAAAATTACCATGACAGGTATTGAAAACTTCAAAAACAAAAGAAAGCATTACAATATTCTTAGGACTGCCGACAAACACAAGAATAGGCAAGAGTGTAATTAGTTGCATAATTCAATCTATAATAATAAATAATAATAATGAGTTACGTTTATAACGCGAATTTCCAGAGGTTACAAAGTGCAAATGGATATGAAAAATAAAACCACCAAAAAGAAATTTAGCAACAGTGAAATTAAGGATAAAGATATTTTTAACATGGATTTCAAAACCTTGACACTGGTGGCATTCCTGATTGACATGGGTAGTTTGTTCCGCGGGCGTGGAACCATAACCGAAAAGGTTCTATCCCTACAATAAGAGTCGTGCTGAATATAATTCTTTCTTCAACTGGTAGTCAGTACAACTGAGTGAGCAATGGTGTAACATGCTCACGTCTGGACTTCCTGAACACCAATTTGGCACACATTCTATTTAGCAAAATATTGCAGTAGTCCAGACGTGAAAGAATTAATGCTCTGACAATGTTGTGATATGTATCTCCATCAATATATGAACAAATTCTACTGACGTTTTTAATCTGCCAGTTGATTACACAATTTTGTGATAATATGATCAGAAATGTTCATTTGATTATCGAAAGCAACCCCGGGATTGCGGATGGACTTTAATGGAAAAACCTCCATGTTGTCCTGACTCAGCCTGAGTTTGATTTCAATCATCCATTGCTGAATATTGGCTACACACTTCGAAAGCAGATAGATAAATTTGAATGTCATCAGCATATTATGGTACTTCACCTTATGATGACGTAATATCCTGCCGACGACATGACTATAAAACACAAAATTCTTAGACTCAGTAACTGAGCCTTGAGGAACACCAAGAAGGAAATATAAATCATCAGATATGCACCAGATACCAAGACTCTACACGATCTGTTAGAGAAATAGGGACCCGTATTCTCAAACGATGTTTAACGCTAATCACTGTTAAATCGCAATTTAAACGCCCGCTAAAATAAACGCAATTTTCAAAGCATGGTTAACTTTAAACGCTGTTTAAATTTTAGCCGAACATCGTTAAACATGTCTAAAACGTTGTTAGACTTGGTCCGGGGGTAGTTTAAGGCGTGTTTAACTTCACGTTTGCATCAATAAATGCCTGATATTTTCAGCTATATGTGATACTCGTGGTTAGACCAGTTGTCTCCTGTATTTCTCTTATCTTTCTTTTCCGAGTACTCAGTTGATTTCTTCTCGTCCATTTTTTTCCTTTGCTTCTATTTTCATGCTCGTGTGTATCTGTTATAGTATTGAATGATAGCAAGTGCGACACAACGACATAAAACAGTTTTAAATAGGCCCGGAGGGGTGTCTCGAAACATCAGACCTCGAAACAACAGACCTCAGACCTCGAAACATCAGACCCGGAAGTAAATTCACTTCCGGGTCTGATGTTTCGAGGTCTGATGTTTCTAGACACCCGGGGGATGTCTAGAAACATCAGACCTCGAAACATCAGACCTCAGACCCGGAAGTGATTTTTTTTTGCCGAAGTCAACATTTTACTTCCGGGTCTGATGTTTCGAGGTCTGATGTTTCTAGACACCCGGGGGGGATGTCTAGAAACATCAGACCTCGAAACATCAGACCTCAGACCCGGAAGTGAAGTTACTTCCGGGTCTGATGTTTCGAGGTCTGATGTTTCTAGACACCCGGGGGGGATGTCTAGAAACATCAGACCTCGAAACAACAGACCTCAGACCCGGAAGTGAAATGTTGACTTCGAAGTCAAAAATGTTTCTTTTTTTTTTTTTTTTTTTTATGATAGCAAGTGCGACACAACGACATAAAACAGTTTTAAATAGGCCCGGAGTTTTGTCTCCATCATTGATCAAATTCTAAAGCTCGTTGCGTAACGCGACATTCTTGAAATTTACCCGTGGGCTTTCTGCATTGCATTTACAACTACGGAAGTCATTGTCTGACATATAATATTGTTCACACGCACGTAATGTTATAGGCGAAGATAAGTCACAATTCGGTGGATGATATTTACGGCGTTTAAATACCGTGGTTAGCTAAACGACTTGTTAAAATATTTAACCTGCGGGTTTTTTAAACAGTGCGTGAAGCTAACCACAGTTTAGGCCTAACCACCGTTTATTTTAAACATCGTTTGAGAATACGTCCCAGGATGTATACCACATTTTAGCAGTCCCAGTGACATCAAAATCATCTCTGGGCTTTTGCAGCATAATGCCCGTGGTGACAAGTGTCAAAAGCTGCAGATAGGTCTAACATCAGCAGCAAAACAGCTTTTAGTCATCCAAAGCGCGCAAGATGTCATTGTGAACGCAAGTCAATGCAGTCTCAGTACTATGCTGACCTCTATAGGCTGATTGCATTGGCTCAGAAAGACCATGGGTGTTGATATACTCAGCTATTTTATGAATAAAAAAAGAAAGAGTTGCCACAAGACCGTGTCAGTGGCATGAAATATTAATTGCTCCACAATGCCAAAGAGTAAGAATATAAGCATTTTACTCTTGCAAATCATGTTTTGTGGGGTGCTTGCCACATAATATGGCTACCCATCAAAAGCAGTGTTTTCCAACCTGAGAGTCAGGAGGGGATTTTTGGAGGATACAGATTTCTCTCAATTTGCATTTGATCGGTTGTAGACCACCTTTCGAAGGTCTATTGCACAGACAAGTAAAAGAGAAAACCGAAAACTATGTTTTGAACTTGCCCGCTATCGTAATCGTCCCCATAGAAAACCATGCTTGGATTTTCTGTGTGCAGGACAGAAAAGGCAAAATCACCATCTTATTGATCTTATTAACGACGGCATGTTCGGCTTATACACCTAAGTTGTAATCTAATTACATTGGTAAGCATTCCAAATATGCAAAAAAATGGTTCAAAAAAAAATTGGGGGCACTTCTTTCTGGAAATGTCCTCGTGTCTCTTTAAGAATGGGGCGGCAAAGCTAACTTTGAAAAAAAAACACGGGGCGGGTCACAAAGTTCATTTCGGGAAAAAAAATATGAAAAATAAAGGTGCTCCTCCAAAAAGGTAGACTACTTCATAGTCCAGTATCGATTGCTTTTACAATGGACCGCTTTCTGATATATTATTCAAGCATTTTATCGGTTGGGAAAGAAAAAGAGGCTGCCCTTGGTATCATTCTGAGTTGGTTGTGGTTTTGTTGTTTTCTATTAGTAAATACAAAGATAACCACACACATAAACACGCACACACACAATTTTCAGAGGTTTAATATTGCGTTGTATTCAGCACCACCATTTTGTGTGTATTACTCGTTTGAAATGTGTCATCCATAGGCAATGCCGACTAAATTAGACTACATACTTGATGAAACAAGCAAAATAAGGACTATGAAGAATTCCGATGTTCAAGGCTGACTCAGAGATTTTGAAATATAATTTTTTGTATGTATTAATTAAAAATAGTCAACTACAACTAAATGTAGTAACCTTAATTACTCAATTCTAAAGTTTGAGATGAATCGGATTTTTCGTTTTGATGCAGTAAACAGTTATGTATAGTATAACAATGTCATAGGATACTGTGTATATAACAAAAATTCCGGATCCGGAATTTTATAACAAAGATGAGATTTACTATATGAAGTACTTCGATTTGAGCTTAGCTATTTCACACAGTGATTAGTATAGGACAAGCATTATGATATGCAAAAACGCGATTTGTTTAAATATTAAGGACGCCCTCTTCGGGAAATCTCTGAGTCAGCCTTTAAACAACAAGAACAAAATTAATCATTTTTTAAATTTTAAATAAGCAGTCTTTACCCTGTGTATCGCTGAACCTTGTTTAAATTTAAATATTAAGCAACTTGTTCAAAAGTTGAACAACTTTTTCAAAAATTGAACAACTTAAAAATTAGGTCGTGGGCAAAAAAAAGTTGGGAATTTTTTTTGGTATTCCAGAAAGTGTTCGACAGTATCCGCGACAGGCACAGTCTGGTAAGTCGAGTCGAGGTGAAATGGAAGAATGTACTATTTCTGTGATATTTATAGACCCGATTACTGTTCCAGTGAAATATCACTTGGTGAATGGTTAAATATCCCGGGGGCCACTTGTATTCAAAGGTGGATATGCACGCGATGCTGCACTTTCTGTTAAGGCTGCTAAATTCATCAGGGTCACTAGTGACATGACATGGGGTCACTAAATAGCCACATCCCAAAAAAAATACAACGTACGGTTATGATCAAATTTACTCCCACAATATGTACCGCCTATGTTCAGCAGTATCCAGCCGTCTACGATAAATCTTCTAGCGGCTAAAGGAGAGATAATGGACACGCATATATGCCATCTCACAACTCCACTCGAAAAAGACGGTTGTATTTTGTGGCACAAAAGTTGAAATTAGGGTATTTTTTTCACTGTGTAAATTACGTGTTTAGGGTATGATATTTCGATTACTCGGGAATCACAGTTTGACTTCTTTTCACATAAAAGGGTTGGAAAATAGCGTAAAAGAGGTGCAGCCGCAGGATGTTTTGACACTAGAAAATGCATTGAAATGAACACAATATATTATTTTTACATCAGGGTTTCAGCGCCTTGCTATCATCAAAGATCCCATGTTTTGAAACGCATGTTCTGTCACTTGGGAAGTCTCACAAAGACCTTTTGAAGGACCAAGCCGTTGTTTGTTTTCACACCTTATTATGTCCAAATTGCATCTTAGCAATACTATTAAGAGTGAAGACAAGTCTTCGTAAATGAAAAAACATATAGAAATATAATTAAGTGTCTCACCGGGAGACACAATGTAAGACACGTCGTGCGAAGCCAGTGTGAAAGCAGATATAGTCCGGCGGGAGCCACAGTCCGGGGCTCCATAGACGGTAACGGAATAAAGCGTGAAACCAATGTTACGTGAAGAGTCAACTGAATCGATTGCCCGATTGTTCACCATTGTTCCCGGACTATGAGTACGCCGGACAATAATTACTTCTACACCGGTTTTGAGATGCCTCTTCAAGACATTTTACACAAAGACGTGTGTCCATGCAAAATGTATTATAATACGTGTCTATTGAAGCCGGTGTCATATAATACAGTGTCCGTGTGACTGAGTGTCCTACCACCCACCTGTCTATTGTGTTCTCATTGAGTCCTGTACGCATCATTTGTTTCAGCACTGTACTCAAATTGTCTCGTCTACAAGGTCACGGTTTATTCCGTACATGTTGCTATGGTATCTAGGACACTCTCTCATGGGGGACACTCAGTTTCTTTACACCGGTGTATAGAAATAATTATTGTCCGGCGTACTCATACTCCGGCTACAACGGTGAAGAATAGGGCACTCGATTCAGTTGACTCTGCACGCAACATTAGTTTCACGCTTTATTCCGTTATCGTCTATGGAGCCCTGACTATGGCTCCCGCCGGACTATAGTTACTTTCATACCGGTTTTAAGACGTGACTTGATTTGCGTCCCCGAATTTAGACATAAATTGCAGGAAGACCTGTCTTAATTCAGCGTATGTGTCTTGGATGATCATCTTTTCAGACAAACCTCATGGTTCCATTTTTTTAATTTTTTCTTTATTGTTGAAAAACTTCTCAAGACACAATTTTTACAGTGCAGGGAATAGTTACCACCTAACTACCACCTAGTTCTGACGATTTCCTTCCGGCATGACACTTAGAGTAATGATTTCTATTCCTGGAAAGTCTATACTTTGATTTTTAATCATTGAGCACTCTTATTCAAAACATAGTCGAACTACGAATAACTTTTGTTATACGCTCATATTTATCAGTTGAACACTCTCTGACTATCTCTGAGTACAGGCCAAACCTGGATTGGATTTGGTTTCTTTGCGGCGCCAATGACACCATGGATTGGAAATTTTAATGATTCATAATATTGATCAATTGACACTGGTACATGCAACGTTTTAATTACGATATATATTCATTTAATCAATCGGTAATTACTATTCCGTTGTAATTATATTGATTATATATTGCACGGCCTTGCGTTTGGTCAAATCGAGTAATTTATGACATGTACACAGGTGATAATAATGATTACGTTATCGTAAATGTGCAATAATGCTAAAGAGGACTGATGTAAATGACATGGCTAAACACAAAGACAATAATTACCATAAGGAAAATAATATATGAAACTATTAAAGTTGAATTTTAGAATAATGTTACTATTGGCATGCATACTGAAAATTCCATGATTATGCAACATATATACGGCATCTGTGGGAAATAGGGAAAATGTGACATATAACCAAAGGAAATGCGTCGGATGTCGCTAATATTGCTTTAGAGTTATTGACAAAATGAAGTAGGTAGTAAATTCTTTGGTTTTTCATTGTTTTGGAAAGGCAAGGAAGTTATCATATCTTTGTAACGAAATGTCCAATTGTGCGGTATGAATCAAAATGTACATGTAACATTTTGAATGGAAAAGTAGCTAAAATAAAAAAATCAAAATTGAATACTGCCGACATGTGACTTATTTCTCTTGATAGTGTTACAAATATGGTTGGACAAATAATTCTCTCTCTCTCTCTCAAATAATTATTTCCCCTACAATTTGGAACCAAATATTTCAACAAATTAGGCCTATGGACACTGTTTTGTAATATCATCAAACATGCGGCTAAGTTTCAAAATAAGGTAGTGCTTTTCGAGCCCAAAGGTGAAACACAATCTTATGACCCTGCTTCGTTATTGTTAGGTAATGTTATGAGAGATAATTTACATTTCAGGTGCCTGCTTAAAAAAGATCCTACATAAAACATAAAATTACAGTGTTCTCGAACCAATTATATATGAACCAATTGGTCATCTGGGTTTAGTCAAAACGCGTGGGTATAATGCATTCTCTTCGTCAGGTATGACATCACTTTTCAGGGCGTGTCCTGTAATTAGACGTTGAAAAAATGAAAGTTCTGTACTATTTGTTAGGGGAAGTAATCCTACTACAGCACAGTTCCGTTTTATTCACAAGTATTACGGATCGGTCATTATTTACGAAGGATAATGAAGGAATTTAACTTTTTTGGTTGGTGAAACAATCCTTATTATGACTTGTGACATACCACTTTATTCAACACTTAAAGTGCAATAAGTAAAGGTCTTCTGCACTCCCTCTGCAAACTATTTGCGCTAAAATGTGTTTGTCAAATTCTCTGGGCTGATGGGGGTACATCCACAAAACAGGAAAAGAATGAAAAATCGGATGTACATATTCAAATGCGGTCCAAAACCGTTTTGTTTATGCGCCGCACAAAAAAAATGAAAAACCCACTACACAGGAAAAAATCACAGAAAATTGTTTCTGTTGCAATTTTTTTCACGTCAAAAAACAATTTTCTGCCACTAAATTTATCCCATATATTTCACTCAAGGACGCATGGCAAATGAGGTTTCCGTAACAATTGACCGGTCTATGAATTCAACAAACCTTGACGGAAATAAAGCTGTATAGGTGTGATACGTTGCTGAATTCACGGTGTCACGAAACTGGTAAAGGTAATCCTGGCCAGGTTACGGAAAAAAACCGCTTGCAACTTGTTATATCGTCCCTGTCTTCGACATGGATAATTAACTTTTTTATCGAGTCAAATAATCGTCAGTGGCGGCGCCACGGGTGGCATGGGGGCCCTAAAATCACCAAATTGGGGAAAAATCAGCGGCTTTAGGCCAAAATTGGTTAAAAATCTCCAAATATTTGATACTTTGCCCCCCCCACGAATTTCCTCCCCACCCTCCAAATTTAACTTGGCCCCCCCGGCCCCCCCCCTCCCCCCCAGAAAAAGAGGTCGGGCGCCGCCACTTTGAACAAATCGTCTCTTCTGTCTCGTTTTCAAAACAATGCCGACATAATTGTAAATCTAACTGAACCCGTTACACCAAAACTTTTGAAATTATGTTTTACCGCTCAGATTACTTCAATTATAGAATTTAGTACATCCGGTGAAACCCCGACTGCATCAGATTCTCAGAATAATCAGGTACGGATTTAAAGGGGGGGGGATTTTTAAAATTTTGTATGAATCTATCCGACATATATAATGAAATATCCCTAAATAAGACGTACCAGATGGTTTTCATAGTCATTGAGGATCCTGCGAAGAAAAACACCATTTTCGTGCTTAACTTCGAAGCATGTTAGACGATTTAACGAAGCGCCATGTTATTATTTTACGCTATCGTTTTGCCACAAGCCATGTTTTTAGTCTTTCACACCAATTGAAAGATGATCGGTGGTTAGTCAAGTTCTGGCCGGTATGAAAGATATCGCGTTTACTTTTAAACATTGAAATTAAAAAACAGCCTTTAATTTAACGTTTTCCTTAAAATATATAAATTATCAAAAAATGGAATAATTGTGCTAATTTGTATAAAATGGAGCCTTGGAAATTGTTTAAAAATTAGTGTTTAAAATAAAAAAACTCGTTCACTGTATCCACATAAACACAGGTCCTCTGTGGGCCCAGTGGAATATCTCCCACCTAGAAAGCGAGAGGTCGGGTTCGAGACAGGGTATTTTTCGTCTTTATTAGTTTTGTGCCCGGCCAGTTCTTCCGAAGCTTCTATAGACCGTATTCAATTGCCAGCCATGTGGTGGACAAGATAGACCGTATTCAAGTTACTACATACATTCAAAACCTGCCAAGGATCCCTGGTTGCAATCGTAACATGGATCGATTGACAGCTGAATGTATTAGTCCCTGGAATGTATGCTATTGTGGTGGCTGACGTCATCATAATACGGTCTATATAGATTCTTTAAAAATAAAATTAGGAGGAGGAAACTCTTATCATACAAAAGAAGCGCTACTCGGTACCTTGAAAAGTACGTAGATGGAAAACCGCCGCATTAGTAGGTCAATGTTTCCAAACACAAGTTAGCGCCTGGTCTTACTGTCATGTTAGGGGTTGCGAAGAAGCAATATGGCCCCCATACTATGGCACGCTCCACGTATCAAATCATGGCGAGTTTCATGCGCATGTCGAGTTTTTTACCCCGCTATATTGTCGAGTTACAGCGCGTGCTATCCATGTTTGAACTCTATTTTCCGAGTTTCATAATCATGTCCAGAATAATCATGTGTCCAGAAATAAATCATGCCGAGTTTTAAAAAACTGGACCATGATTTTTTTCACATTGGCAAACTGGACATGAATATTTTTTTTCTCCACATGAGCAAAACTCGACATGATTTTTTTCTCACATGAGCAAACTCGACATGATTTTTTTACACCTACCCCAAATATCATGTCGAGTTTTCCTGCATGTTTGAGAAAAATCATGTCGAGCTTTTGAAACGGACATGATTTATGTCAAAACTCACCATATAAGAGCAAACTCGATGTATAGAGGGCCAACTGGAAATAGCCGTAAACTCGACCTATACGCTGCACACCTCCGACATTGGGGCGAGGAAACTCGATACACAGCGGTTGAAACTCGACATGCGCGGAAAACTCGCCATGATTTTGATACGTGGAGCGTGCCATACCCATACATTACAGCATTCATAGCCTTATCACGCCTGAATTAATCGCGAATTTTAAAAAGCACAAGCCCTGCAGGTGCTCACGCATACTACCGAGCAGTGCTTTGTTTGTTTGCCCGGCGTACGCTGAGGTCAATTTCATCTATATAACAATGGAGTTGGAACCTGGGCTTCGTAAATGAGGGGCACTGACGGCCATCTTGGTCATCCAAAAAGAGCCCAACATTGGTTAGAGCCGTTCATTTTATACAAATTTGGTTCCCCATTGGGAAATGTGGATAAGCGACAAGTACCAGACAAACAGATCCCCAGGATGCAATGGTTTTTGGGGTGTATAATAATGTTATAAATAGGCTTTGTGTTGATATGAGAGTTATCGGTGCCGGTGGCTACAGGCGCATAGCTCTGTATACATGGCTCGTATGTTCAAGGGTATATTTTTGGCATGGAATTTCTGGAGTTTTGAGTTATGCACAGTACTTTAACAGAAGCATGATTGATGTACTCTTTAATAGATGACGATGAAACAGTAACAGTGGCACGGACGTGGGCCTGGTGGCCTACTGTTGAGTAATTTAACCACTTACAATGTACGTTTATTACACGCGTAGGCTATAATTGCATGGCTGTAGCATAATCTACAATTTGAGTGTTGTTACGACTATGGGTTAAATGAACTAAGATAAGCCTTGGTATGTTCATAGTATAGCCAATTATATTGTGTGCACGAACAGTCGTGCATATAGCCTTTGCCTGCTCTAAAATATCTGAAATACATTTAGTTGAAAAAGGCAGGTTGGATTCGAAACCTGTGATCCCTCACTTATAAATCGATTGGCTCTATACACTACACTAGCGTAGGGAGATTGGGTGATGATTGATTTAATCCTACATAGCTTTACGGAATAAACCGATCATACTATTGTGATATGCATAGATATAGATATAGTATATAAATAGCGCCCGCATAAGTTTTGTCCGGTAAATAGATTTCACAACTGTATCTCGGACTAGTCTGGGCGAATAGTCACTTCTTGAAAAGTACACACTATGATGACTTGAACTGCATGGAAAGAGTATTTACTACTACGCTTTCAAGTGCATTGAAAACTAGTCTTTACTACAGAACCGCATGTATATTCTCACATCTTGATCGATTACGCGTGACAACGGAGATACAGAAATGATGGCTGCTTTGCCGTTTAGTTATAAACGTAACGAGATTAATAGGTTGGTGTCAACGTGTCAGGTACCAGGTCACGTGTCATGTATCAGGTATCAGGTTGCTCTTTCGGGGGCGACCGATAATATAAAATCCGACTATGTTAAATAAGGTCTGTACATGACCCCCTCTGCCCAAAGTGCTATTATTTTTTCCAAAAGACAAAAACCGTTTCATTATGTCTACACAGTACAACATTTACCTTTTCCCTACTGATTTCACACCACGTACGCATGAACATACCGTTGTTTTTTCCAATGTAGGGGGATAGTTACGTATCATTTTTACCTGAATGGTCCCCCGAAGCAAATAATAAACCAATCCATCAGTGACTTCATCAAATCTTTATTTTTTTTTTTTCCAAAATTGGGCTGTTGTTCCCATGATAAATTCCTTTTTAAGATTCAACATCTGTATATTGTTCTTTAAAGATTAATATTCATTGTCCCCGCATGAATGTAAAAAGTATGGGTCTAAGTCTACCAACTGACAACATAGTCAGCCGGGGCTAAATACCCTTACCGTGGCACTGGATAGCAGACGGATCCCCGTTTTAGTGTTTACGGCTTAAGCCCACTTGCGCGCGGCTGCTGGGTTATGCGTGCAAGCCAATTCATTGAGCTCATTGTATTTGCGCGTATGGATGCATGTTCTCTAAAACGTGCACTCGGGATACAACCTTCTGTTAAACAGTGTCCCCCTGGAAATGCTATTGTGTTCGGTAGACCATTTGATGTCCGCCCGTTACTCCATGATCTAATATACAATTACTTTATGTTGTGACGTGTAGCGCAATCCATTGTGAGATCAGCGGTTACAGTACGACTGCGATAAAAAAAAACTATAAATTTAACGCTACCCCATTCAAATGTCCACGGTTTCATGGATTGTTGTGTTTTAAGGTTAGGCCAACTAAACCTTTGTTAATCAAAAAATGATATCTAAACCACCCCGCCTTTACATTTTTCTCAATCACTGAGGTTTTAAAAGTGTAGTTTTTTATAAAAAAATTTCTAAACATAACTTTCCGCTCCTAGCCTTGTGTGCTCAACGAAGTTCACCAGGATGAGGCTTGTGGCAACTTGCTGAAGTCCACATATATATTTCGCTGGCTTCTGTTTCGGTAATTGCAGCGGCGGTTGTAAATATAGAATAAACAATTTGTAGCTTTCCATGATTGCTGTACCGTTGTGTACATTTGTCGGAATAAATCTTGACTTTTTTCGCAAGGACTACTCCAATGGCCATAAAAAACATACTGTACGTTTTATTTAGGATATTTCATTATATATGTGCCGTGGATTCATACCACTAAATACTTTAAGGAAAGGGCCCGGTCAGGAAGTTGTTTGTGGGGCACCCTGCCTGTTTTTTTGCACTTTTTTTGGTGTGAGATGTTCAAACGTCCAAAAGGAGGAGGAGGATAGGTCCACGTTAGCACAAAAGAAAAAATATATTATAATATTGATATCGAATTTAAAATAGAAAGTCAGCTTTTTATGTTTGCCTAAAATAGTCCCCTGTCTGGTTGTATCATATCACCTACTGTGTTTTATCCTACTGTGTTTGTTTTTGTTTCTTCTATCATTACTCAAGCACCCTTTAATGTAAACATGCGGTGGAAGCAGATATAGCCGCGGTCCATAGTCCGGGGCTCCATAGACCGATAACGGAATAAAGCGTGAAACTAATGTTTGGTGAAGAGTCAACTGAATCGATTACCCTATTGCTAACCATTGTTCCCGGACTAAGTACGCCGGACAATCATTACTTCTACACCGATTCTCAATCTGCAACCAACCTTTAGCCCCAAAAGTAGAAACAACTTTTTTCTAGTAGACCGCGCTTTCTTTTTCGTTTGAGCCATTTAAAGCGATATTCCTTCTTTGTTTCCTTTTTTCCCTCGTTTTCTTTACTTGGTGAGCTAAAAATTTGATTTTTTAGACCAAAATATAAAGCCTAGAGATTTTATTTTAAAAAATTATCTCAAATCGATAGTCTTTTACTTACAAATAAGCTTAAACAGTAGAATATGGCTTACATCCAACCTTTTAACTTCTATTTGGTGTGATTTTGGCATTTCTGGGTATCTTTCGATTTTCGATAACCCTAATAAATAAGCACCCATCTTTAGAAAGAATACGGTATACACTTTACCTTTGTCATTGAGTCTTTTACGAATCAATAATTTTAAGCTCATCTATTATGTATTATATAATATACATGATCTATCCTAAACAAAAGCGGGAAATTTATCATACATGTCATACGTGCCGTTAGCAGTGCAAACACTTTATGGTAAAAGTAAGTCCCGTCTGGCACTTTACAAAATAACACTAATAAATTTGTCGCAATACAGCAACAATTTGACTTTTCCGAGCTGATTTCTTCAGGACTGCCGTAAAAGCAGGCACAAACGTTGCAAAAAGCTTGGGAACGCAGGGTTACTTCTGTACGTTTTCCTTTTTGAGTTATTGTTGACAAGCTTAGGGGAAATTGTAAACAAACGAATATCAATGTAACATGTTTTTTGCCTTTGCAACATTAATTTTAAAATACGTTGCTACACTTCGCTCGTAATTATTGGATGGCAAATGAGCCATATGTATACTACTTACCGTACTGCCATTGTCCCCAAGTGTCACCTGCACCGGCGCCTGCACAACCCCACCAGTCAAGCCACCATTAACACCTAAATAAGATCATTTTAATTGGCCATATTATTGCTGTTGTCACTGTTGCTGTTATAGTTGGTATTGTTATTTTATATGAATCACTGTTTAAAATATGTCTGTAAGGCAGTCCTACACCAAGATGTCATGGCCACAGTAGTCTACACTATGATACAGTGCACTGAGTTGAATTATGCAGCCAGGGACAGGGTGAGGGTGCCACTGTAGTAGGCTAGAGGGAAATCCCTAACTTACCTCTTTGAAAGACATCATATAGGTCATTATAGACCTCAAAAACACACAGGGGAACTTTCAAAATGTTTTGTTACATGAAGAACATAGGGAAAATGTATCAAGTAGAATTGTTTGGGACTGCCAGTAGCAGTCACAACATTGTGTTGAACAAAAAAGGCCATATTGGATTGTGCTTTTCAGAGGTGGCTGGACCAAAACAGTCTCTTCCACAGATGCGCAAGATCATTGCATCTATAGATTTTTAATGCATGTAAAGTAGGAACTTGATACTTGGTGTAAGCATTACGTAATACGGGCTCACATCCAGTGAGTAATGAAAAATTACTCTGGTAATACGGGAAAACATTAATTGGGACATTAACCAATCATAATTCCCCATTCATGTCTAAAAAAAGAAATGCACTAAAATGTGATTTTTACGCCTATACGAGCGAGAAGCGGAGACTAACCTTTCTTCTTGGCCTAAGCTCATATTGGTTTGAGGTTGAATAATCCCAGGATGTATCGAGGATTTTTTCGAGGGGGGGCAGATTTTGTCGAAAGTAATTAATTTTTTTAAGATGTAGACCTTTTAGACCATGGGGTTGATTGCCGCGAAAGTGGAGCCTGTTTACCAAAATATCGACTTTTTAAGACAAAAAGAGACTATTTCTTGATCGCTTTTGACATTTCACAATCTTCAAAGAACATTTTTGGATTACAATTTCTCTTGATAATTTATAAAATGATTAAATTTTATATTTTTTGAATTATCAAGAGTAAATTTTACCCCAAAAATCTTCAAAGTGTTTGAAATTTCACTCTTTTTGTAGTGAGCCCTGTAAAAGTGAAATTCACTCTTTTGAATTTAAGAGAGTATGTGATCACCATCGGATTTCCAAATCCATATCAATCCACTTTGCCTGAAAGGGGATGACCCGTTAGTTATATAAAGTTTTGGATGACCTTTACCCCGATATATACAACATGCATCTGAAAAAAAAAATCATGACAATATTTTAATCCGTTTTGATGTGAGAGCTAAAACCGTGATTTTGTAAATCACAGAATCCTTTGTAAAATTAATATTGGGATTTTTTTTCGCTTGAAACCGAATACCTTTTAGTAAATGAGAAAAATGGTAGCTTTCTTCAGACACTTTTGACAACTTCCGAGAAAATCGGGGGGGGGGGCTATTAGAGATCATGCCATGGACCTTTAAACAATACAGTTATCAGACAGGAGTAATTCAATGGAGTTAATTGCCCTACCTTTTAGGAGTGACATTGACACAATTTAATTTTCCACATACATTTATTGGCGGATTGGGACTTGTATCGAGCACTAAAACAATTTTACACCAAATAATGTTATAATATAGCCACTAAGAAGGACCTATAGTTTAAGTCGAAATCTGTTGGTCGTTTTCAACCTTTTTCAGGTAAATTCGCATGAACTGACAATATAAAGGAAACTGGTGCATTTTGCATATAGGACGACTTAAATATTTTTTTTCAAAACTTAATTTTGCATATTTGCTTTTACATGTATTAACCCTCGCCTGAAATGAATAAGCCTAAAACAGTTTGTTTTTGTGTAAATCAAGTAATTTTGAAATAAAATGACTCCGGAGTAGTGTGCACGGGCTTAGGTTGCACAAATGAAACCCAAGAGATCAACAGAGTTGTGTATAAATTTCTCTGTAATCCTTTTAGACGGTTCACGACCACCTTATTTATGCGTTAATTTATAACCAATTTAACAATAATTATGTAAAGATAAATGTTCTCCGATTTATAGTAGTATATGAATTTTACTATTAAAACAAAAAATCCTTTGACTGAAAATGAGGGTATAGAGTTGCATCTGCAATACATAGGCTGAGAAAGCGGGGTGGGGTCGTGGAGGCTTGCCATAAGCGTCCCTCCTTTAGAAGCTTACGACCCCCTGTTCCTAAAATTTGTGAAGAATCACATATGACGCGTGTGAAATGCGCCTTTCCCCGCAGCCATTGCTACAATATCTTCAGTACCAAAAACAAACATTGTGGTTTTTTTTTCAGATTGGAGCATATGCCTTCACTGCAAATATGCTAATGTATTTTTTTTTTCAAATCTACACACTTACTCTATTAATTTCTTAGACTTATTTTTAAGTCTAACAAGACTGGAATTAGTGACAAACCCTTTTTTGGACTTAAAAAATTTAAATCTGTGAAAAGGCTTAAATAAGTCCTTTTGATTTGAAAATAAACCTTTAAATGAGTTAAAAACTGTTTATTAAATCATTTAAAGATTTATATTTGAATCCAAAGGAATTGTTTTTAAATCCCAAAGGTTTTGTCACTAATTCCAGTCACCTTAGACTTAAAAATAAATCTAAGGAATTAAGAGAGTAGGCCTACGTATTTATATTGAAATAATAGTTAAGAAATTAAGCAGATTCGTAGGCCTAGCTACCGTTTTTACACATTGAAATTAACATTGAATACAAATATTATTAGACGGAACTCAGTTTCCTATTTTCCTATTTTATGTGCATCGCATACTGATAATTCTGATATATAGGACCTATAGCACCATTCTATTCTAAGCAATCATGAAAATGTGACATTGTATAATAAATATAGCATGTTTGCGTAATATTTCATTTAATAGATCGCACATTATAAATCGATGGCTACTCTATATATATATTAGATATATTATATATATGTTGGGTTAAAAATCTTATTTTAATATTGATTAATTCAAAGCTCATCACGTTAAAGTCTGACGCAGAGATTTCGAAATTTATTTTTGGTGTAATAATGAAAATGTCCAACTAGAACTAAAATAGTAATAATCAAAATGCACACTTCCGAAATCGATTCGTTTTTGAATGCAGTCAACATTTATGTGTATATTACTTCCATATGATCCTGTGTATCACAAACATTCCGGATCCGAATTTTAAAACAAGTTATGATTTTTCTGTAGAAGGAATTCGATTTAGCTTAGCAATTTCACACAAAAAGTGATTAGTATATGGACAACAATTATGTACATTAGCAAAAAACACGCTTTTTTTGGACCTTGAGGGCGCCCTCCTCAGGAATCTCTGAGTCCGCCTTTTAATATGGGCTCCAAACCGACACAAATGTTTTTTCAAATTTACTCTCCAGATTAGGCCAATGTTAAAGGGCATTGTCGTGATCCACAACCTCTTCCCTCGACTATCTCCAAAAGTTGAGATTTAGTTAGCTTAGTAATCCACGTGTACCTAATCTTACGTGCAAATTCGTCCGTATCTGTAAGAAATGAGCAATTTTGTATTTTTTCTGTCCCTACTCTGGGTCAGGAAATTACAGTACAGTGTGGCCTATGGGGCCGTGGGAAAAATCCAATTGCTCATAACAACAGCACAAACCAAAAACCCGCAAGATCGTGGGATCAACCAATTTTGTGGAATAGCTTTTCACAGGCTATCTAGTGAACAATGAATAAAACCGAGGTGCTGAATCCGAAACTTTACGATTTGGTGTTTTCCGTTAACTTTGTCGCAAGAAATTAAATTTTAAACATGTTTAGGTGCCCCACCCATTACACCCTATTTTTCTGTGTTTCATATGGAAACCCTCACAACATGTCTATTGCCAAATTTCTTTGAATCCGACCACCATTAATGCGAGCAGTATATTGTGAACATATACAGATTACTCTATATCAATTATTTTCGCGTTAACCGTAAATAAGCCATATTAATGCTTTTATAGCATTATGAGGGAAGTCAGCCAAAATAATTTTTGCAGGGGAAATGAAAATAAAAGGTTTTTATTAACATCAACTCGTGGCTTTTGATGGGTTGAGTGGGTGGGGTCAGGCTGAAGATCCGTGTGGTACCACTATCAAGATTTCTGTTTTTCCTGCAGCAAATTCTTTGTCCGTTCCCGTACCAGCCGTGCCCGGGCCAAACGTCCAGTATGAGGAAATGCGGAGCATGTTTATTCATCTTTTTTCGGCCAGATTTCCCCCATTTTAAAGATTCTGCTCCCTATCCACCTCTTACTCTACGAAAAGGGACAAAGAGGTTTCTAAACTTGTCCTCTTAGGAACCTTTTGTGGTCTCATATTTTTAAGAACCGTTTTTGAGGGTTCCATTTTTGAGAGTTTCCATAAAAGAAACAAAAAAGGTTCTAAGAAGTCGTATTTTTTGTTAGAGTGTAACGAGCTACCCTTAACAATTTTGTTTGCTTGTTTGCTTGGTTTAATTTTGTTTACCTTTGGTATATTATTTCCTATCATTTTTCATGATGATACAATATTTTGGAACGAATTGGTTTCATGAATCCTTGAAACTAAACAATTCATTGTCATGTCATTTCACGACTAAATATTCCTAAACGTTTTTTAATCTTATTATAGGCCTACTGTTTTAGATTAATCGTATCGTTTTTTTTTTAATATCAAAGTGGTGGTTTGAAGCAGAATACGTGTCATGTACATTGTTTCAGAACACGGAAACATAGATCGGTAGCCAGCTCTCTTAATTCCTTAGATTTTTTGTCAAGTCTAAGTGACTGAAATTAGTGACAAAACCTTTGGGATTTAAAAAAAATTCCTTTAGATTCATATCAATCTTTAAATGATTTTTATAAACAGTTTTTAACTCATTTTAAAGGGTTTATTTTCAAATCAAGGACTTAATTTTAGTAAGCTTTTACACTGACTTTTAATTTTTTAAGTTTAAAAAAGGTTTGTCTCGTTAACCTTAAGTCTATAAGTCTAACTAATTAAGAAGAGGGGTTTTTTTTCAGAAGATGGGGGATTTGGGGCCAGAGTGGACCGTTTTTATTTTTTTGCAAATGTGGATATTTTTGGCCCGTGGTGAGGTGGGGATTGGCAACCGTGGACTTTTTGTCCAATAAACACCGGCCTTATTTTTACCAAATCTCATTGAAATCCTATATCTTGCTCGATACGAATGCAAACGGCAGTTTATGACCTTTTATAAACTTTTTGGGATATTGGAGGAGGTTCGGACGCTTCTAATCGCCGCTCCCCCAAAGGTCCTGAATCTTATGCACTCTTAGCCTTATATCGCTTGCAAATGATATAACGAACGAACCAATAGGTTGACGAAGTCATTTAACGAACTTTCTTTTCGTTTGTCTGTTCCCCTTCCCTACCCAGAAACATAAACCACCTATATACACAAATTTGGTGCTATATGTGATTTTGCTTCAACAGCCGAAACCCCATGGTTCAGGCCACACTGCGGACCGATCAATAAGGAGGCCCACTGCGTGGTTGATATGCCTCGCAGATCGGTAAAAGCCGATCTGGGTTTCCATGCACTCTGATAAACGAAGCATTTTCTCGGCCGAAATTCAACCAAAACACTTCAAAATGATCACCGTCTGAAAATGTGTTATACATACATATTATGAATAAAAACGTACATATAATTATGTATAAAAGTTTTATGATTAACGATAGCATCTAAACTCACAAAAATATGAAAATCTGAAATAATCGATCTGTTACATACTTATATCACAAATATGTCAGTTTTTCCTATATATAAGTTTGGTAGATTTATTGGCTAAATTATTAAAAAGAAAAGAATCGATAGCTCTTTAATTGATAAAGTTATAGCTATTTTTCTGTAAATACGTGCATAACTAATTTCGTATGCATATTGTATGCAAATTAGCCTATATCTATTGTTCAACACTGAGGAATTTATTGCAGATTTCACTTCCAATAACTTCCATACTATATATTTTTCGATATAACACAAAATGTTGATGTTGTGGGCCAATCTTGCCGCCGCTTTTTTGTTTAAATAAGCTCTTTTCAGGGCCGTCCCGCTTGCCTATTGAACGAATTACGCGCTATCATGACATCTTAGGAATCCCTATAGGGCTCAAGAGTTCCGAATGCAGAACCGTTGACCCTCCTTACGTCAATGTGGGTTGTTTTTTAACGCAAAGCTCTACAATAATGACACCGCCGTCGACAAATCTCACCAAGGATTAAAAATACCATTGCATTTGATAGGGGAACCAAAATAATTGTGAGTTTGTATACTCCATTCGCAATGTACACACTGCAAACTCAGCTGGAATTTTGACAGCTTGATCATGAACAATTTGCCTTAATATATCGAGCATGGAGAAAGCCGATTGAAAAATTTAATATTATAAATAACTATACATATTTAAGACTTATTCTGCAGTATATGGGAAAGTTGTCCAATGGGTACTATACAGCGCCAATGAATAGATCCCAAATGCTCCAGCGCTTGCAAATAAAGCTGCTCGTTTTGTTTTCGCATGCGGGTCGTGACCGAGTTCGTCACAACTTTTGCTTCCTCTTCACTGTTTGCCGCAAAAGGAATTATGTTATAAGTGCTCTTCACGGCAAGCTCCCGTCATATCCTGTACTCAATGATTTCTCATTTCTATAATATGTTGGGATACATTCGAACGACCCTTCCCCAGGGTCTATAAGCGCTCCTAAAAATATACTTATTTTCCTGATTCCTTAAAATCTTGTTAACTTTGGATGTGTTACATTTCCTATTATGATGTGTGTCATGAAAAGATGGCCGGGTGCGGCACGCATCCTGGCTGATTCTGCATCAACGTGTTGTATTCTACATTGTCCCGCGAAGCCTCCCTCTCCAGTTGCAGTAACTGCCAGGCATTGTGTTTATGTTTTTTCTTTTATTCATTCTACCTATACCACGTATTTTCTAAGCGTCACCCGATGGCAATGGCCCACTAGTCTGTTTGGGTGTTTTATGGGGTTCGAGTCCGACCAAGCACGCCATTTCAACGATATTAAAAGTTGTTAGTTAGTCTCAGTTCGGAGGCGTAGACTTATGGGCACATTGATCACTGCAGTTAATAAAAATATAAGGAATGGCTCCTAAATTGGTAACACGGTGAAACGCACATCGATATCTTTGTTATATTTCTCAATATTCAATTATGGGGCTATACCGCTTTAACTAAAGGTTGGAACCTGTGCAAATATATACTTTTTCTAATCCTTATCCCCTGTACTAACATTATTGTTCTTTGTTCAACACTTGATTTCTTCTTCATTATCGTTGCATCCCTTGTCATCTTGGATGGAGGGGAATGGGGAGGGGAATTTGGCCTACCATTAGAGCGTTGGTCCGTACATTTGTCCCTCCGACACTTGGCTTTCCCCTTGTTTCAGCAGTACAATTCCCAAATTTACATGAATTTCATGATTACTGTCGCCCCTGAGAGTGAGTCCCATAATTCCCCGCAACTAATTCTGGTGCTTTCCTGTTTTGAAAAATAATTTTATCCTTTGTGTTCAATGGACAATATCTCGACGATTAGGGTGCATCAAATTGGATGGACTCAAACGAGGATTTAGCTTTAGATCTGTACAGTCTGTACATGTTTATACAACGAGTTTAAAACTGTTCTCTACATGTTAGGCAACTGAACGGGGTTCTTCCTCATTGGTCTTAATACATTCCACTCCTACTAGGATATATCACTCTACAGAAAGTCTGCTACCAATACAGCTACGTACCCAGACCATACATTTGCTCTAATCTCAAATAACCACATACCAACATGAAGCTATTGAAGTCAAAAAATCCAAGTATAACCTAAAACAACATCAACAGTAGTCTTTTACTTACAATGTGTCTGATGAAGGATGGTGTACAAACCTTTTAATACGCAAATCCACACGTACTCAACAATGAAATAGAAGAAATGGGACCAGGTTTGTCACGGTGCACTTGTCCTAGCCCTTGGTGCTACTCTTTTCATTTACTAACTTTGGTTAGTATCGTCTTTTTGGAAGATAAACTAGAATAATATAACACAAGTAAAGGATCCACGTCCATAATTTCAATCTGGCCTAAAATTAGCTCAAAACTTACAATTCACCCATCCCCCTGGACAGGTACGCTTTACCCGGTGAACTGGGCTGGCTGATGTGGGTGCAGTAAGCATAAGACATACCAACACAAGGCAAACGACCAACACTAGTTTCGAATTCATCTTTACTCGGTAAGGTTACCTATCTTCCCAACAAAGAATGAAATCACGACGTTTCTTCTTTATGATATAGCGGTAATTGGTCAAAACAATGAGCTTTCTCTCTCTCTAAGAGTGTATGTGATCTGAGCTTAATAATATGTTGTTAATGTTTCGATTACCATATACATTGATTAGGCTGTTGAAGGCTTAATAATTCACACCATTTTCTGCCCTTGAATAATGCTAAATATTAATTTCCATTTAGTTGTGAACACCAGTGATAGTGGTTAGTTAGTCTAATCTAGGTTACATACTGGAATCACATGATATTTTATGGACTTATAACAACTATCAAAGGTGATCATTACTTTATTGAACAATTAAAAACAGGTGCTCATGATGATTACGACATTAACATCAGTCGTTTTTACGGCCGTACGAGACTATTGACATGTTGAAAATAACGGGTTATTTTAAACAAGTAAAATTGAAAAATGTTGTATATAATGACCAGACAAGATGGCCTGTTAGGGGAGTATCTCCGGAGGGTATCCGCTGACCAGTGGCGTACCGAAGCAGTCGATCCAGAGGGGGCAAATTTCCAAGTTGTCCCGCCAGAGGGGGAAAATTCGTAAATCGTCCCGGTGATTTGCTCCAATAAAGTCTGAAATTGACAAAATGCACGCGTAGGGCGGGAAAATTGCCGAATTTACCTAATTTTGCCCAAATTTGGCTGAAATAGGTTAAAATTCCTCGAAAAAGAGGGATTAAAATGCACATTTTGGCCCACATCGTCCCGCTTTTTCGAGCCAGAGGGGGCAACTTGCCCCCCTGCCCCCGGTCGGTGCGCCACTGCCGCTGCCCCCCCCCCCCAGGACTCTACCAAACCAACTTTTTTAGCTTTGTTTTATGGTCCTATAACACTTTTGAGATGTTAACAAAATAAATTTCCCGGCACTCTCGCGATATTCAAGATGACGTCCAAAATGGCCGCCAAAATAGGCAAAATTAAAGAAAATCCGGTATTTAATATCAAAACAATAAATTCATAAAATTAATGTTACGATATAGCTACCTGGTCATTGGCATTTAAATTATAGTATTTGAATTTTTTGCCATATCTAAAAATCCAAGATGGCGCCCAAAATGGCCGCCCCATAGGCAAAATTCAAGAAAATAGGGTATTTAATATCAATACAAGTAATAAATTAATAAAATATATGTTACGGTATAGCTACCTGGTCATTGGCATTTAAAATTGTAGTATTTAAAGTTTTTGCCATATTTAAAAATCCAAGATGGCACCCAAAATGGCCGTCAAAATAGGCAAAATTAAAGAAAATCCGGTATTTAATATCAAAACAAGTAATAAATTCATAAAATTAATGTTACGATATAGCTACCTGGTCATTGGCATTTAAACTTAAGTATTTGAAATTTTTGCCATATCAAAAAATCCAAGATAGCGCCCAAAATGGCCCCCCAAATAGGCAAATTTCAAGAAAATGGGTTATTTAATATCAAAACAAGTAATAAATTAAAAAAAATATATGTTACGATATAGCTATGTCATTGGCATTTAAATTGAAGTATTTAAAGTTTTTGTCATATCTAAAAATCCAAGATGGCACCCAAAATGGCCGCCAAAATAGGCAAAATTAAAGAAAATTAGGTATTTAATATTAAAAAAATGTTGCCTGGTCATTGCCATTTAAATTCTAGTATATGTTTTTTTGCCATATGTAAGAATCCAAGATGGCGCCCAAAATGGCCACTAAAAAGATAAAATTAAAGAAAATTAGGTATTTAATATCAAACATATATAATAAATTGGTAAAATTAACATTTAGATAATGCTGCCTGGTCGATGGCATTTAATTTCTAGTGTTTGAATTTTTTTGCCATATCTCAAAGTCCAAGACAACACCCAAAAAGGCCGCAAAGATAGGTAAAATTGCAGAAAATTGTACACATGATCTCCAAGTGTAGTAAATTGGTAAAATAATACACCTACTCTACCTCCCTCCTGCGGCCTAATTCTGCACCAGAATGACAAAGCCCAGGAAGGTATACATAGGTATTTCTGGTGAATCCCTAAAAGCCTAGCTAACCACCTGCCCTAAGCTACATTATAGGTAGCAACAAAGAAAAAGAGGCTTCGACTCGCCCTACTAGTGTCCAGACGTTACCCTTGACCTGCAGAGAGGGCCGCAATAGCCATCTGCCCAACCTTGCCAAAACATCTTTCGGGTACACTGTTTGGAACATTGTGGGAGTCGATCAACCGACCGCATTCAGAATGTCAGACAAGAGAGCCCCAGAAGAGAGCGCCCAAGAAGTGATGGGGAACGGTATCATGAAGACATGGGGAATAGTCATCCGATCTTGACCTTTTGCGTTTTGCCTTCGGATACATTAAGATCCCGCTGCTTAAGGTGCCATGTACAACAGTCTAAAGGGCTTCTCCGACGTTAAGAATAATTGCTTGATGTCCCCCTATGTTTAAAAGTTACGATTTAAGAGCCCTAGCTCACAGGGCCAGCATAATACTCAAAGCTGCCCTGACCTCTGATCAGGACTGGGAGAAAAACTGGTTTGAGGGTTTTAAAGATAAGGATTTAATTAAAACGCCCAGGGCTAAATGTAAACCTGTCTTCTGTAACAGAGGTGGGCCTTCAATAGCAGGCTTGATCCCCGAACCCCTGTACCACTACTACCACCACCAACAAAAAATCCGGAAGGACCCATTGTTTAAAACCCCAACCACCTATCCGGATGCCTCTCCGCAAACATCCTTAAAGGGGGCAGCTAGAGAGGGCCAGATTCGAAGAAACTGTATGCCATCTCTTAAGCCATGGTGGACAACGGCAATATCAGTTTTCTAAACACCTGCTGGGCTGTCTTAAAAGAGCACCCCCTCAAACAGCCTCAGCTAAGAGTCTGCTACACACGGCCTAGGTTTGTCCAGTGGATTAACAACTTGGTCTAAGCACCACAGGCTGATGCAGACTGTCCTTGCTGAGAACCGCGGCTGCCAGCTGGTTCGCATAGGAGCCACGCTACGAGCAGCACCAGACAATGACCTAGGGATCATAGCCCCCTGGCTGAAATGCGTACCCTATTTGTTTGACCAATCCGCCCGCCGTCATGGCGTGCCGTCCCACTGCCTTTTCGTCTACCTCCCATGTAAAATATGTTGGAAATTTAGGTATTCAACGAGACACGAACAGATCCACATGTGATGACCCCCGGACATTGGGGCCAATAATAAGTCTGAGGAACTAGAACATTGTCCAGTCCTATGAGGGTGCTGCACCTGCAAGTTGATGCCCAGTTTCTGGCACCCGAGCAGCAGGTTGAGCATTTCCCGACAGAGCCTCCGTCTCGTTTGTTTCCGCCCTCGTTCAGGTAGGATATGACTATTCTGTTGTCGCAGCGGAATAAGGGTTTGCCTGTGAATATGGTGTCACAGTTCACGAAGTGCCAGAATCACTCTCCAAAGTTCCAGTCACGGTTATTTCTGGCCGGCCTGGTTTGGTGGCTACATGCCTGCCATTGTCACAGTCTGAATGTCCCCCCCCCCCCCCCCATCCGAGCGTTAGGCGCTCTGCCGTCAAGATCAGGAGGGGTGCCTTACTTGGAAGCATACCAAAAAGTATGTTGGCGGATGCACCCCCATTCCGAGGTCTAAAATGACCTCGGAAGAACCGAGGGAAAAAAAAAAAATTTGGAGAGTAAAAGGAATCAAACACCAATGGGTAGAATAGACCCGAGAATAAATTTGGAATTCGCGCCTCATGTAGTGACGTCTGCACAAGGGAACCATGTCTATCAGGATAGCCAGCCAGTCTCCAAACTAAGCCACAACCGTGACTGTGCTGGCTTTTGGCCATGGATCATCTCTGTTTCAGTTTATTATTTTCCATACAAATCCGATTACAAATAATGGACATTATGGGGGAGAACCAGTCAAAGCAGAGCTCGATCGTACTGGTCACCCAAAACAAACAGTGCAAAGACAAAGACATGACATAAGACAAAGGACATGGTGCAAAGAACAAGACATAACAAAGACAAAGGTCAAAAACATTTCAAGCATGGCAGGGCGGACTGGTTATAAAGATATTTCAATAATAGTTTAAATCTGACTTAAAATTTTAATTATATGCCAAGACCTAGGTCATATATCTCATCATTATTTTACCTAAGTATTTGACACGTTTGGATGTTCAACATAGTTTATTTTTTTTACCAATTTATGTGGGAAAAATTAATGACCAGGCAACTATATTTAAAAATTAATGTTACATTTTTTTACAGTTTGATATTAAATCCATATTTTCTTTAATTTTGACTATTTTTGGAGGCCAGTTTGGCCGCCATCTTGGATTTTTAGATATGGCAAAAGATTCATATACTAGCAATTATATGCCAATGACCAGGCAACTATTCGAAACATTAATTTTCATTTCTGACCTGGTTTCTTGTATTATAGTAGATTCCCATTGATGGTAGAGTTATGGGCGGTGTTTTTGGGCTTCATCCATTACTCAAAAAAAAAAATAGGGGGGGGGACAGAAATATCCAGAAAATCTTCGATTTCTTCCTTGCAATGCAAGGAGATTGATTGAACGAAACTGGCCAACTACAAATAGAGTTACGTTGTTCGTCCATTCAATACTGATTGTGCAGTGCTTAAACATGTTTTTAAGCACCATAGGCCATATAAACTAGTAGATTCATCGCTTTGTTACAGTCACGGATATTACCAAACCTAAACAGATGCTTTGCTTATGTACTTGGAATTAATTGAGGCAATTTACAATTCACATTTTTTGAAAATATTGTTTAAGTACTTGTATTTTATACTATGTGACGCATAGTGCGTCTACCCCAAGAAATTAGTTTTAAAAACTTGCCTACCACAACATAGAAGTCTTAGTCACCTGTTGGTGTGTAACAATTCCGAACTTTTATCTTCACTATTCGTAAAATCAGCTTTCACAATGCGTTCACTGAAACTATGCGGATTTAGTTTTGCGCTTTCTTTTACCATTCTTAGGTTTTATGCTTTTACTATTGATTGGGGACTGTGAATGGCCCAACTGCTCATGGTTGGGCTATCATGGGTTATAGTGCACATCATACCACAAGTACACGGACTAAATTTTTATATACTATCCCCTCAATTAATACCTCCACCTACAGAAAAGAAGAGGCTTATTCCAACCATCCATGAATCTCTTATAAATAAGTTGTGTTTGGTAGAGTCCGGGGGGGGGTGGTCAGCGCGGGATACCTTCCGTCGATACTCGACTTATCAGAATCGTTGGGATCTCTTCTTTCTTCGTCCACCCCCCGCCACTCTCATAAGCAAGGGTACATCCGGGCCCAGAATTACGTATAGTGGGTTTTTTTAGAATCAGCACGTATTACTAACATGAAAGGGTCTTAATATAACAAAAAATCAAGAAAAGGGTGCATTAAAAAGTGATAGCTACACATTTAGGATCCATAACAGCATCAAAAGCAAAACAAAAACAAAACTGGCTGTCCCGAAGTCTGGCACGCCCTTCAAACAAACCCTGGCCTTCAATCCCCAACCGAATCAAACTCCGGATAAAACATAAGACATACACGTTTGTTTTTTGATTATAATTATTAAAGCATATTAGCACATTTTGAAGAGCGCCCCCAATTTTCAAAATTTGATCTTTTTGCAGCCAGCTATGTTGTTAATTTTCTAGAAAGCTACACCTGCGAACGAGAATGCTCAAAACTGCGTATTTACATAAAATGAGCGATTATTGTAATATAATTGGGGTCCTAGATTGTACTTAACGGCAGCGCTGTCAAATGCTACGTTAATGTCCGCCCATGATGACATAGTGCCACCACCTCAGAAAATGGACATCTAACTTTGACCTGCCTGAAACAATAAAACAACTAAGAGATGAGCGTAGATACGTACAAAGGCGCTATTCCTTCCTTCCTCCCGTCTATTTCATATTGGGAAGCATTTCAGCACCGTTGAACTATTATCGGATCCCGAATATTATTATTCTAGCTACAAAATTCCTTCGTTTGCACCACATAGACATTGTAGCGCTTAACCATTCACAAGGTATAGTTTACTAGCCAGTTACCAATGCACCGGTAAAAATTCTCAATTTTTTTTTAAAAATTGGGGCGCTCTTCAAACAAAGGTGCTAATAATTGCTTTAATGTCAAATATATAAAACTCGGTGAAACTGGCTAGCATCCAATCAAACCAAAGACGAAAATACCGGTCTCGAACCGGTGTGGCAGGAATTAGTCCTCGCGGTCGTCACAGTCCGGAAACATGGGGAACATAGGGGCATCGATTCAGTTGGTCTCACGCAACATTAGATTACCGCTTTATTCCGTTGTCGTCTATGGAGAGCCCGGACTTTGGTTCCGGCCGGCCATTCTCCTTTTACACCGGTCCCATCTCAATCTAGGCGTGAGAAAAAATAATCTCAATTGATTTTCTTCCTCTATTCCAAATTTTATGAGCGTGAATTCGCTATTAATAGCGAGGCGGCATAGCTAACCTATGGTGCATTTTGTGATAAAAGCCAGAACTTTGGCAGCAGATTAAGAAAGGTAGTATGAACAGATTAAGAATGCATGAGCCATCGCAATTTGCGTCCC